>JAFLJL010018817.1:0-15000 GCA_018398815.1 Conus ventricosus | reverse complement strand
CCTTTTCTCTCTGTCTTTTTCTCTTCTGTCTGTCTGTCTGTCTCTCTCTCTCTCTCTCTCTCTCTCTCTCTCTCTCTCTCTCTCTTTGTGTGTGTGGGGGGGGGGGGGAAGGGGGGGGGGGGCGCGCGCCCCACGCACGTGTGCGCATGCGTGCCGGCGCGCGTTTGTAATTCTCTTATTCCGACTTTCGATTTCAACCGTATAATGCAACAGACTGGGATGGATTTCAATGGCATTGTTAACCGCCGGCAAGAGACAGACTGTGTGATAACTTACAGCGCTGGAGGACACGCTTGGATGCACGATCAGCCAGCCGTGCGATACAGCTTGACTCGCTCAACACGGCAGCAACGACTAGATGTAGGATAAGTCACTCGGTTCACTGGAAATGGAATATCACGCCACAGGGTGTTTTCCCCGGTGATATTACACATCATCACCAAAGTCACACGGTGTTCTCCCCAGTGATATTACACTTCATCACCAAAGCCACATGGTGTTCTCCCCCGGTGATATTACACATCATCATCAAAGCCACATCGTGTCTCCCAGGTGATATTACACATCATCACCAAAGCCACATCGTGTTCTCCCCGGTGATATTACACATCATCACCAAAGTCACGTGGTGTTCTCCCGCAGTGATATTACACATCATCACCAAAGCCACATGGTGTTCTCCCCCAGTGATATTACACATCATCACCAAAGCCACATGGTGTTCTCCCCCGGTGATATTACACATCATCACCAAAGCCACATGGTGTTCTCCCCGGTGATATTACACATCACCAAAGCCACATGGTGTTCTCCCCCGGTGATATTACACATCACCAAAGCCACATGGTGTTCTCCCCGGTGCTACTACACATCATCACCAAAGCCACGTGGTGTTCTCCCCCGGTGATATTACACATCATCACCAAAGCCAATAGTGTTCTCCCCCGGTGATGTTACACATCATCACCAAAGCCACACGGTGTTCTCCCCGGTGATATTACACATCATCACCAAAGCCACATGGTGTTCTCCCCGGTGATATTACACATCATCACCAAAGCCACACGGTGTTCTCCCCTGGTGATATTACACATCATCACCAAAGCCACGTGGTGTTCTCCCCCGGTGATATTACTCATCATCACCAAAGCCACGTGGTGTTCTCCCCGGTGATATTACACATCATCATCAAAGCGGTTAAAACTGTTTTCTTCCATCATCGGTGTGGTTTGTTTTCTGGGTTTTTAAAGTCTGCACCATATGGGATGGCATCCTCACTGTTAGTCATGTTCTTGGTCTCATTCTCGTCCTCAGCATCATCATTAACATCATCATCATCATCATCGTCATCACCGTCACCGTCATCATCGTCGTCATCATCGTCATCGTCGTCGTTGTCATCGTCGGTGTCGTCGTCGTCATCATCATCATCATCATCATCATCATCATCATTCGTCGTCGTCGTCGTCGAAGTCGTCGTTTTTGTTGCTGTTAATGTTGTTGTTCTCACCATCATCATTGTGTCACACTTTTTCTCTTTGTAGATGTAGTAGAGGTAATAGTAGTAGTAGAAGCAGCAGCAGCAATTCTAGTTTTAGCAGCAGATACAGCAGCAGTTGTAGTAGCAGTTGCAGTAGAAAAAGTAGTGGTAGTAACAGCAGCAATGGCGGCAGCAGCAGCAGTAGTAGTACGATTAGTTATAGCAAAAAAAGTAGTAGTTATTGTAGTAGTAGTAGTAGTCGTGGTAAGCAGTAGCAGCAGCAGCAGCAGTGGTGATGGTAGTAGTAGTAGTCGTCGTGGTAGTAGTTGTAGTAATAATAGCAGCAGTAGAAGGGCAATAACCGTAGTAACGGTCGTAGCAGTAGAAATAGCAGTAGGCGAAGTCATCAAGGTCTTTTTTTTATCCTGTTTGTTTTTTCGTTCGCTGTTGTTGTTGTTGTTTTTGTTTTGTGTTTGTGTGTGTGCGTGTGCGTGTGTGTGTGTGTGTGTGTGTGTGTGTGTGTGTGTGTGTTGTGCCTTCTTCTTCTTCTTCTTCTTCTTCTTCTTCTTGTTCTCCTCCTTTCTCCTCCCCCTCCAGGCCTGACCGTCAGCCCCTTCCAAGGCATCCCCAACGTGCTGGAGATCGCCTGCTCCGGGGAGGCCGTGGAGGCGGACGCCGAGGTCTTCGTCATGTCGCTGCTGCAGGGGAACTCGTCGCGCATCGCCCTGGTGAACGTGATGTCCAAGGAGAGTGCCGCACCTCGGGGGCCTTCTCCTCCTGCAGCCTGGTGCAGGGCAGCTCCCGCCGCACTGTGCTGAAGACCCTCGTCATGAACCTGGCCGCCCGGGAGACCAGGACCTTCTTCTGCGAGGTCACCTTCCTCAGGTCGGAGAGAGCAGCACCAAGACCTCGCGCTGGCAGCTGGACGTTCGAGGTGGGTGGGTGGGTGGGTGTGGGGGAAGGGAGGGGGGCTAGGGTGTTAGGTGGGGGAGGGGTGGTGGAGGGAGGGAGAGAGAGAGAGAGAGAGAGAGAGGGGGGGGGGACAAAGACGGAAGTTTAACCAATTCAGTGTCAAATTCAACTTCTTTCTTTCCTTTTGAAATTTCTCTTCATCTTCCAGTCAAACGAGATCCATGTGGTCTTTCAGGGCTTAGGGGTCGGAACGGGAATCTTGTCTGCCATTTTCCGGTCACCGGGAAAACAGCAACGAACGGTGATTGGTGGGGGGGGGGGGGGGGGGGGGGGGGGAGGAGTCGGTAGTTTCCACTCTCAGGTCCTTGTGTGGATGCATGATTGGGTGGAAGGGTCTGTTTCTGTCTTCCGTCTTTGTTGACTGATGAGTCTCTTTGTTTGTTTGTTTGCTTGCTTTGTTTGTTTGTGATTACTGGGGGTTGGAGTGCTGTCCTTCGCCTGAGCAGTCGCTTGTTTGTGATTACTGGGGGTTGGAGTGCTGTCCTTCGCCTGAGCAGTCCCTTTTTTGGGATTACGGGGGGTTTGGAGTGCTTTCTTTTCGTTTGAGCGGGTCGCTTGTTTTGTTTAACGGGGGTTTTGGGAGTGCTGTCTTTGTTTGTAAATTACGGGGGGTTGGAGTGCTGTCTTTGTTTGTGTTTTACGGGGGGTTGGAGTGCTGTCTTTTTTTGTAAATTCGGGGGGTTTTGGAGGGGTGCTGTCATTTTTTTGTGATTACTGGGGGGTTGAGTGCTGTCTTTGTTTGGGATTACGGGGGGTTTGGAGTCCCGGGTTTTTGGGTTTGTGATTACGGGGGGAGTTTTTGCCCCTTCGCCTGAGCAGTCGTTTTTTTGTGCTTCATGCCCAGCTTTTGTTTTGGGTGAAACGGGTCTGTCCTTCACTTCTTTTTTTGGGGAATAATTTTACTTTCCTTCTCAAAGGGGGGTCTTTTTTCGTCTTTTCCCAAATGGCCAAACTGAAATAAAAACACATTTTGGGTGCGAGTGTGTGGTGGGGGTTTTGTGGGGTGTGTGTGTGTGTGTGTTTTTGTGTGTGTGGCAAATGTCTGTATTTTTTGTCTGTCTGTCTCCGTGTCTTTCGGCCTTTTGCCCTGTCTTTTAAGTAGGGAATGTTTTTGGTGGTATCCCCTGACTCTCCCCCAGTCTCTCGGTCTGTCCTTGTCCGTCTTGTCTCTCTCTCTCTCTCTCTCCCACTCCCTCTCTCCTCTCTCTCTCTTCTCCCTCTTCGCACATATATAAAAGTTTTGGGTGTAAATTGTGTATGTATAAAAGTATATAAAATAATATAAAATAAAATATAAAAAATTTTAATATATATATAGTGTTGTGTGTGTGTGTGTGTGGGGGTTGTGGGTGTGTGTGTGTGAATGTAATTTTTACCATAGGTCCAAAAACGATTTACCCGCCGACTGAAAGGGCCAATCTGTACGTCTGTCTAGTCCCCGCACGTGTTGAAATGGGGCCCGGGGCCAAAGTTTGCTTAAGGCGAGCCACTACAGCGCAGCAGATTTGAACCCCCTCCCCGCTTTGCCCCGGGCCCCCCCCAAATAAAGGGGTTATTACCCCCCCTAAACCCGGCCGCCTCCTCGCATTCCCACCTGGGGGGTTTGCGGGCCCGGGCCTCTGTTTGCCAGTCCCCGCTGTCTTCGCCTCGGTCGCCGCCTCTGTCTGTCGGGCCTCTCTGCCCTGTCCTGTCTGTCTCTCTGTCTGTCGTCTGTCTGTCTCTGTCTGTCCTCTTTTTGTCTCTGGGGGGTTTTCCCTGAAATTCGCTCTGTCTGCCCTGTCCCCAACTCTCCCTGTCTTCTTCTGTCTGTCTGTCTGTCCTGTCATTCTCTCTCTCTCTCTCCCCCTCTCTTAAACTCTCTCTCCCTTTTCCCTCTCTCCTCCTCTCTCTCTCGTCTTTCTGTCCTTTTTCCTCCCGGGTTTCTGTCTGCCTCTCTCGCTCCCCTGTCTTTTTCCCTGTCTGTCTGTCCCTCTCTCCCCCCCCCCTTCTCTAAACTCTCTCTCCTCTCCTCCTCCCCCCTCTCCTCTCTCCTTTTTCCTCTTCTTTTTCTCTCTCTTTCTTTTGGTCTTCTTTCACTTCCCCCTCCCCCCTCCCCCAATCCTCTCTCTCTCTCTCTCTCTCCTCCCTCTCCCCCCATCTCTCCCCTCTCTCTTTTCTCTCCCCTCTCTCCCCCCCTTCACCCCTTTTTCTCTCCCCTCTTTTTCCCCCTTTTGGAGCTTTTCCCTTATTTTTTTTGTTTTGGGTTTTTTTTTTTTTTTTTCCTTTTCCCCCCAGGGTTTGGGGGGAAAAAAAGCTTTCATTTTTGGTTTATCTCATTGTTTAAATCAAATTTCTTGTTTTCGTTTTATCTCTCCCCCCTCTCTCGTCTCTCTGTCTCCCCCCATCCTCTCTCCCCAAACCTCTCTCCCCTCCCCTCTCTCTCTCTCTCTCTTTTCCCCTCTCCTCTCTCCCCCTTTGTTTTTCCCTGCGTCTTTTCTTCTGTCTGTCTCCCCTCTTTTGGGTCTGTCCCCTCAGTCCCCTTTTTCTCTCCTCTCTCCCCTCTCTCTCCCTCTTCCCCTCAATTCCCCTCCCTCCCCTTCTCTCTTTGTCATCAAAAAGGGGTGTACACTGCACTGAAAATAAGGTAATTTCCGGAACATTTCAAAATTTTGATAGCGGACGCATCGTGGGCCGTAAACAGGGAGCCCAGCGACCAGACCGTCTGAAAAAAACACACACACAGTTGATGAACTAAAACCCCCACCAACAGGCAGTAAAAAGCGCCCCAGACCGATCAGAAACAATGCACACAGCTCAGTTGATAAACTCCCTCCCAGCCATCACGGGAACCCAGCGACCAACCGATCAAAACAATGCAAACAGTTTCGTTAAGAATTTAAACATCCCAGCCATCACGGGAAGACAGCGACCAAAACCGATCAGAAACAAGGGCACACAGCCATTTTTGATGAACTACATCCCACCATCACAGGGGGACAGCGACCAGACCGATCAAAACAATGCCACAGCTCATTGATGAAAAAACATCCCACCCACACAGGGAAAACAGCGACCAGACCAAACAGAAACAATGCACCCCAGCTCATTTTGATGAACAAAAATCCCACCATCTTGGATCAACCCCATAGTATATAGCCCTCTTCAAAAAGAGGGGGGGAGGGGGGAAAATTTTTGGGGCAGCGGGGGAGAGATTGGGGGGGGGGGGGAAAGGGGGATTGGTGGGATGGGGCGGTGGTTTTCCTTCTTCGTTTTTGTTTTTTTGGGGTTTCTTGTTTTTCAGCCTGCTGTTATCATAACAAAAACGGTGGGCCCCTGATATTTCTACCCTGCTGTTATCATAACGAACGGTGGCTGTTTTTTCTACCTGCTGTTATCATAACAAACGTGGTCTAAATATTTCTAACCTCAGTTATCATAAACGAAGGGTTTGGTCTGATATTTCAGCCTGCTTTTTATCATAACGAACGGGGGCCCTATATTTCAAAAGGCCTGCTGTTATCAAAACCAAGGGTGGTCTGAAAATTTCTAGCCTGCTTTTATCAAAAAACGAAGGGGTGGTCAAATTTTTCTAGCCTCTGTTTATCATAACGAACGGTGTCTGATTTTTCTTGTTTGGTGATATAGTAGTAAAAGTAGTAGTAGTAAGTTGCAGCAGCAGTTAAATTTTAAATTTTAAACGTCTTTAAACAAAATTTTTGGGATTTTGACAGTCCTGGTTAAAAAAAGCCTGAAAAAACCCAGAGGCCCAACCGACCTTAACTCTGATGACACTTTGGGGGACCGTCTTTTTTAAAAAGGGGTTTTTTGTTTGTTTTGTGTTTTTGGGGGGGCCCTTTTCAAAGGAAATCAGGATGGAAAAATGTACTTAAATCACGATTTACTTGGGGCTTGTTATATGCTTGGGGCCAGTTAAGCTTAAAAGGAAAATATTTTGTGCCTTTCGCCAAAGGCTGATTGAAAACCAGTTGCATATTGAAAAGGTAGGAGTTCTCCTCTCCCCTCCCCTCTCTTCCCTCTCATTCTCCCTCTTAAAATTCCCTCTCTCTTCCCTCTCTTTTCTCTCTTAAAACATACAGTGGGGTTGTGTGGGGTGTTTTGTGTGTGTGTGTGTTTTGTGTGTGTGGTGTTTTTTGGGGTGTGGTTGCCGCGCGCGCGCGGCATGAAAAAAGTTTTTTATGAAAGTTATTTCTGTTAAAATTTAAATCATAAAGAAAAATTTTTTTTTTTTACTACTGAAAACCCCAAAACAGAAAATTTTCCAAACCAGATTGAGATTTTGGTATTTCCCCCCAATTTTGTTTTAAACGCGGGTTTCCCCCCACAACGAACATCCGCGTTTTCCACTTTGGAAAATTCCAGAACACCCAAATTTCCCGGGCGTCTGAAGGTCCCGTTCGGTTTTGACCCCCATTGCAAAGCTTCCCAAGGAAACCTGTCCTCAGCTGTCCGCGTCATTTCTGTGGGGACCCTTTAAAAACGTCATCAACTATGACCGGGTTGGTTTGGAAATTTGGTAGGGGCACAGGAATAGAGGGGAGGGGCGGGAAATTTTGGTATGGCAAAATTAAAAAAGGGAACAGAGGGGAAGGTGGCGCCATTTTGGGTGATTTTAACCCCGGGGTGAGACTGGTTTGGACTCGTTTTTACTGACGCAGCCAAAATGGGGTTTCCACGGGTTCCTTTTGGGAAATTTAAATTACAGCCCTAGGGCATTATAAAGATGGCTGTCTCCCCTCTGTCTCTCTCTCTCTCTCTCCCCTCCTCTCCCCCTTCTCTCCCCTCTCCCCCCCTCTCTTCCCCTTTCACCACTCTTTTTTCTTCTTTCTGATTTGTCTTTCCCTCACGTCGGGTCTAACAACAGACTGACTGGGTTTATTTTGTGCCCTGCCCTGCCGCCCTCTACTCTCTTTTCCACTCACATCACTAAAACTGTCCTTTTCTCCTCCTCTCTCCCCTCTCTCTTCCCCCCCCTTTTCCCCTTCTCCCCTTTTCTCCCCTCTCTCTCTTCCTCTCTTTCTGTCTGTCTTGTCTGCCTCTCTCACTTTCTGTCAAAAGGGACAGACTGATTTAAACTTATTGCGTCTGTTTGTCCTGCCCTTTTTTTTTCCCCCATTTTCTCTGTCAAAACACACACACACACACACACACAAACACACACACACACACACACACACACAAACACCCACAAAACCACACACACACACACACACACACATTTTAATACAACATAAAAACAAAATGCAAAACCCAAACAAAAATAAACAAAAACCCCGCACTAAACCTCTCTCTCCTCTCTCTCTCCCCCCCCCTTCTCTCTTTTCTCCCCTTTTTCTTTCTCTCTCTCTCTTCTCCCTCTCTCTCTCTCACTTCCCCCTTTCCTCTTTTTTCTCTCTCTCTCCCTTTTCCCCCCCCACTAGTGGCCGGGGTTGGACCCGGCTGGGAAGAAACAGACTTTGTGAGGAAAACCCCCCCAAACCAAATTTTAAAGGGTTCTTTTAAAACTCTCCTCAAACCCCCACTCGGGGTCGCGGGCCTTTTTAAAGAAAAAAAAAAAAAAACCCCAAACACCCAAAAGAAAAAAAAAAAAAAAAAGACAAAAAAACCCAAAAACAAAGGTCTTTTTGTTTTTTCCCCAGATAATTTCCCTCCCAGCTTTTGACTCGGGAGAGTTATAAAAAAATTTTGTGTTTAAAATCATTTAACGGAAAACCTTTGCCCTGACTTTTTTATTCCGCTCCCGCAAAGTGGGGGGGGGTTTGGGGTGGGGGGGGAGGGGGGGAAAAACCCAAATCCCCCCGGGGGGTTTTGTAAAACCAGAAAGGGGGGGCCGCCCCCCTCCCACCAGGGTGGGGGGGTAAAAGCCCGGGGGGGGGGCCCCCTTGGGGGGGGGGGGGGGCCCTCCCTCCCCGGGAAAAAACCGGGGGTGGACCCCGGGGAAAAGGGGGAAAGGGGGGGGGGGGGGGGGGGGTAGGCAAAAAATCGGAAGGGGGGGAGGGGGAATTGGGGAAAAGGGGGTTATAAGGAGGGGGGTTGGGGGGTTCCGGGGGGGGCCAAAAAAACGAGAGGGAGGGAAAGGGGGGGAAGGGGGGGCGGGAAAGAAAAGGGGGGAGGGGGGAGGGGGAGGGGGGGGGGGGGGGGTAATACCCAACCAAAAAGGGGGGGGGGGGTTGGGTAAGGGGGGAAAAGGGAAAGGGGGGGGTTAGGGAAGGTAAGGAAAGACGGGGTTCCCCCCAAGGCCCCGGGGGGGGGGAAATTGGGGGGGGGGGGGGGAAATGGGGCGGGGGGGGGCCGGGGGGGGGTTTAAGGGGGGTGGGGGTTCGCCTTCATGGGGGGGCCGGCGGGGGGGGGGGGGTTTTTATTGGGGGGGGGGGGGTGGGGGGGGGCGGGGCGCAGACCCTCTTTCGCGGTGGTTTGGGGGGGGGGGGGTTCCGGGGAAAAGGGGGGTTCCTTGGCCAAAATCGGTTTTCCCCCCCCCATTTTGGCCCACCCCCCGTTCCTTTTCCGGGGCTCAAGGGGGGGAAAAAAAAAAAAATTGTTTTCCCAAACTGTGCCTTATGTTGCTCGTTTTAAAAGTTTTCCCCTCTTTTTCCCCTGCCCCTGTTTTTCGCGCTGCGGCCCCTCCCTTCCCCCTTTGTTTTTCTGTCTTTTTTTTAAAATTTTTCGGTTTTCGCCTTTCCCCCTTTTTCTTTTTTCTCCCCTTTCCCTTCAATCCCCAAAAATTTCCCGTTCCCTTTTTTTTCCTCCCTTTCCTCCCCGGCCGGGGGCCTCTTTGGTACCTTTTCCTTCTTTATTCCTTCTCTTTCCGGCCCGTTTTTTTTTCTCTTTTTTTCTTTTTTCTTTTTTGTCCCCTTCCACTTTATTCCTTTTCTTTTTCCGTTTGGCCCCTCCCTTTTCCCCCCCTTTTTGTCCTTTCTCTGGGCCTCGGGGCTTTTTTTTATTTTTTCTCTTTCTTTCCGTTCCCTTCTTTTTTTTCTTTCCTTCTTTTTCCCCCAAAACTTCTTTTTCCTTTTTCCCCTTTTCCCCTCTTATTCCCCTTTTCCCCCGTTCCTTCCCTCTTTTTCCATTTTCCCCTAAAAAATTTTTGGGGCGCCCCGGCCTTTTGGCCCCTTCGGAGGGGGGGGGAGGAACGAGAGGGGAAGAGAGAGAAGGGAAATGAACAAGAACAAGAACAAACAAATTTTTATTTCTTCAGGCCACCAGCCCCTAGAATGGGTCAAACAAATCACAATCTCGGCGATCGGAGAAAAAAGAAAGAAAGTATGAAGTTGATCTAACTTGTGACATATGTAATGCATGGTCGCATTCTTATTGATTTTCTCTTAAACTTTCCATGAAATCCATTCTTGTCTTCAAAGCATTAAAAAGGAACATGCAAAGCCTACGGATTTTCCAAACAGAGTCATTTTGTATATATTAATGAATGGCTGATCATTAAGAGTCAAATATTTCTGCCTAATCTTGTGTATAAAATACAATGGTTTATAACATGCTCCTCGTCTTCTAATACACTGCACATTTTACACAGAAAATTTCCATTGTTCTTAAATGTTCTGCGGAAAAATGAACCATTGATTGGCAACAAACCCAGCCGAAGCTTAGTCAAGCAGTTCCTGAAGCATTTTATGTCCATATATTCGAAATACCGTTCACAATCAAAGTTTGTCTTGAACAGTCGGTATCTTCGGTACATATCTTTACTTGTACAGACCCGTTCCACTCCTGCATATAAACATCCTTCAATCTCTGTTTAAACACTGCTATAAAAGTTTGTTCACAACCTACGCCTTGTTCCAGCCACACGTATCCTACGTAAATCAGATGATAAAGAAACTAATGCTTTCGGTAAACAACTCTTGGGCATGTGTTCAGCATTTGATTGTGTTATAATCAATGGACTGTGTCGATTTCACTGTGATGACTCATTGACGTTTGTTTGTAATACTGGTGGAAGTACAATTGACTATGCTGTAATGTCCAAGGATCTGTGCAGAGAAGATGTGGTTAGCTCTTTGAATGTCCTTTCCTTCATTGATTCACCACATTTCCCTGTGGCATTGACTCTTTGTACAAAGGAAAACACTGGGTGTGGTAATAATGCGTCAAAGGTAAGGAAAATTGAAAAAATAGTTTGGGATCCCACCAAAGAAGCCAATTTTATGGAAACCTTTCATTCAAATGAAATTCAAGAGATTTGTAATAATGCATTTTGTCTCTTAGATAATAATGTTGACCAGGCACTGGAGCAATTTACGGCTGCATTGTTAAAGGCAAGTGAGTGTATGAAAAAGTGCATTTTCATTAATAGTGACAAGAAAGAACCTCAGTGGTTTGATGCGGATTGTAGCTTCGCAAAACTTTTTACCAGACAACTTCTAGATAGGTTCAGACAAACGAAGAAATGTAATGATCGACTGCTATACGTTAAAGCTCGCAAAGAATATAAAGATCTAAGTAGGTCAAAGCAAACGAGTTATAAACGCGATAAAGCTAGACAGCTGGCTTCCATGAACAACAACAGCAAACAGTTCTGGAAAGAACTTAAACAAATTTCAGGAAGAAGTAAAACGGGACTCTGTAAAGAAATAACAGAAAACCAGTGGTATGCTCACTTTCAACGGCTGTTTAACGTGAACGAAGTCACAACTGGTGATGATCCAACACACGATCAAATACAGGCTGAGCACACTAATAACGGTATCTACGAACTAACAGAGCCATTTCGGAACAGGAAGTCTACAGCGCTGTACAAAAAATGAAAAAAGGGAAAGCCTGTGGGCCAGATAAATCTTTGCGGAAATGTTAAAATCGGCAGACAGCACTGCAGTGAAGTTTCTTACAAAGCTGTTTAACATACTGTTTGATAAAGGAATATACCCGGAACAATGGGCTAAGGCAATTATTGTACCTATCTTTAAGAAGGGAGATACCAGTTTACCAGATAACTACAGGGTGTTTCTTTATTGAGTTTAGTAAGTAAATGTTACACGTCTGTATTGAATCAGAGATTGGTTAAAGGGTTGAAGAAAACAAAAAGTTGACTGAGTCACAAGCTGGGTTTAGACGTGGCTACTCCACAACCGATCATATTTTTACACTAATGCTATCGTTGAAAAGTGTCTGTCTAAGAAAGGAGGTAAACTCTATGCTTGTTTTGTAGATCTGAAGAAAGCATTTGATTCAGTTCAACGCCAACTTTTGTTCGATGTTTTATTGCAAAATGGATACGTGGAAAATTTATGAATGCTGTAACTGCTATGTATAAATGTGTCACTTCTTGTGTGCGTATCGAGAGAGAGAGAGAGAAGAGAGAGAGAGAGAGAGAGAGAGAGAGGAGAAGAGAGAGAGAGAGGAGAGAGTCCTCTTTCTTTCACGCTTTGTCTTTGCCAGAGACTTTGCTGGGAGACTTAACTGGGACAGAAAAGCCGAGGAATAAGAAATCGATGGACGTTTTGAAATCAGAGAGAGAGAAGAGAGAGGAGAGAGAGAGAGAGAGAGAGAGAGTGAATGAGTGGTGGAGGAAGGGGAAGGGGGGGAGGAGGAAACTAAGCCCGCAGTCGCGCTGTGATGCGTATAAACACAGTTCGTAAATAATACGACTTAATCACGCCACGCGGCGCGCGCCCGCGCGTTTACCCATCATGCCATGCCGACCCCTCGCGCCCCCCCCCCCCCCCCCCCCCACCTCCTCTTCCCAAATCCCCGACACTCCGGGGAAATAACTCTCGCTGCCTATCGGGACAACTCACATTGGCAAGGGAAGATAATCCGGTCTAGGCCGGGGGAGGTTGGAGGGAAGTTTGTGCTAGGCGCGGCGTGTGTGGGATAGAGAGAGAGAAGAGAAGAGAGAGAGAGAGAGGAGGAGCGAGACATTGTCAGCAGACGGTGGACGCTGGGGCGGGTGCGTCCGTTGGGCAAGAGGTTGACGATGAGGTGGTGATGGTGTGTAGCGTCGTCCGGTTCATGGTGCTCGTCTGCTTCGCTGGGAGTCTCTGCCACGGCCGTGGACACCAAGAGAGGAACGGTGAGTGGGGGTTGGGAATGGGTGTAAGAAAAGTGGCGGGTGGAACAGGTTTTACTTGCTGGTGACTTTTGTTTTTAATGCACTAAAGTATGTTTATAAGATTTATTCCTTTTTTTGTGTGTGTTTGTGCTTTGACATTCGTCTCTGTGTTTCTGGTCTGGCTCTTTGTCTCTCTGTCTGTATATGTCTCTGTCTTTGTCTGTCTGTCTATCTCTCTCTCTGTCTTTCACTGTCTCTGTCTGTCCGTCTCCTCCCATTACTCGCTCTGTTCCCCTCTCTCTCCCTCTCATCTGTATTTTCTCTCTCTCCTCTCCCCTCTCTCTCTCTTCTCTCTCTCTCTCTCTTCTCTCTCTCTCTCTCTCTTCCCTGTCGCTCTCGCTGTCAATCCATGTATTTGTGTAAGTTAAACACTCCAGAGCAGCTTCAGATGGCAGATAGAGGTTGATTGTTGGTTGCAGCATGGGTGCTGGTTGTGGAATGCAAACAGCGGGTAGAAAGCAGGATGACTTCACGCATACACTTGCCTTTTTTTTTAAAGGATCCTGTCACTGTCCTCCCTGCCCCTCCGCCCCCGGCCCCACCTACACACACAAATCCACGCACGTACCACACACACACACACACACACACACACACAACACTCACTCTCTCTCCTCTCTCTCTCTCTCTCTCTCACACCACACACACACACACACTCACACACACACACACACCTCTCTCTCTCTCTCTCTCCTCTCTCTCTCTCTCTCTCTCACACACACACACACACACCACACACACACACACACACACACACACAACACACACACACACGCGCGCGCGCGCGCGCGCGCACCACACTCTCTCTCACTCTCTCTCTCTCTCTCTCTCTCCACACACACACACACACACAACACACACAACACACACACACACACACACTCGCACACACACACTCTCTCTCTCTCTCCTACTCCTCTCTCTCTCTCTCTCTCTCTCTCTTCCCTGGCTCTTTCCCCTCTCTCCCTCTCTACCACACACACACACACACACACACACACACACACACACACACACACACACACACACATATATATATATTTTCTATCTATCTATCTATCTATCTATCATCTACTATAATATATATATATATATATATAATATAATATATAGACCTATATATAGATAATGATAGATCAGATTAGATCAATATGGTTGAACAGCCTAAAATGATTTTAAAGCGCTCGACCCCTTGGGAGCAAACATTTGTTAAAACAAGTATTCCATTTTAATACTTGTTTAACAAATATATATATATAATATATAATATATATATATATATATATATAATAATAATATATAATATATAAATTATTATTATTGTTATTGGTAGTTAGTGGCCAGGTCAGTGCGCCACAATGCATCCTTGCTGACCAGGTCAGTGCATAAGGCAAGGAATGAAGGTACAGTCCACACCTGACAATCCACACCCATCCTAGCTGACCACGTTAGTGCAATAAGGCAAGGAATGAAGGTACAGTCCCACACCTGACAATCCACACCCATCCTAGCTGACCAGGTCAGTGCATAAGGCAAGGAATGAAGGGTACAGTGCCACACCTGACAATCCACACCCATCCTAGCTGACCAGGTCAGTGCATAAGGCAAGGAATAAAGGGGTACAGTGCCACACCTGACGAATCCACACCCATCCTAGCTGACCACGTTAGTGCATAAGGCAAGGAATGAAGGGTACAGTGCCACACCCGACGATCCACACCCATCCTAGCTGACCAAGTTAGTGCATAAGGCAAGGAATGAAGGGTACAGTGCCACACCTGACAATCCACCCCATCCTAGCTGACCAGGTCAGTGCATAAGGCAAGGAATGAAGGGTACAGTGCCACACCTGACAATCCACACCCATCCTAGCTGACCAGGTCAGTGCATAAGGCAAGGAATAAAGGGGTACAGTGCCACACCTGACAATCCACACCCATCCTAGCTGACCACGTTAGTGCATAAGGCAAGGAATGAAGGGTACAGTGCCACACCTGACAATCCACACCCATCCTAGCTGACCAGGTCAGTGCATAAGGCAAGGAATGAAGGGTACAGTGCCACACCTGACAATCCACACCCATCCTAGCTGACCACGTTAGTGCATAAGGCAAGGAATGAAGGGTAAAAGTCCACACCTGACAATCCACACCCATCCTAGCTGACCAAGTTAGTGCATAAGGCAAGGAATGAAGGGTTGGCTAAACAGTCCCACACCTGACAAACCAAAACAGGGAAATGACTGTATACGTCAACCTCAGCCAGCAACTAAAATCAACACAGAAATGGACATGGTGCAAGACATGTACAAATAATTGAACGATTGATAAATGAACACCCAGGTGAATAAAGAAAGTAAGTCAAACGATTGATAAATGACCACCCAGGTGAATAAAGAAAGTAAGTCAAATGATTGATAAATGAACACCCAGGTGGATAAAGGAAGTAAGTCAAATGATTGATAAATGACCACCCAGGTGGATAAAGG
>JAFLJL010018815.1:10390-16306 GCA_018398815.1 Conus ventricosus | reverse complement strand
GGGGGTCTGAGGTAGGACAGTTGGGTTGAGAGTTGAGTTGGAATGCTCATGAATGTTTTTAGAATAGTTATTACTAGAAGGGAAAAGACAAAAAACCAACAACAAACAAACAACTACAGATGATATAGATATTTGTTATGCGCGCTCACACACACACGTTCCCTTTCTCTCTCGCCCTCTTCTTTCTCCCTCTCGCTCTTTCTCCCTCTCGCTCTCTCGGGCGCACATGCGCGTGCATGCATGTATAAGTATATGTGTGTGTGTGTGTGTGTGTGTGTGTGTGTGTGTGTGTGTGTGTGTGTGTGTGTGTGTGTGTTGTTGTTGTTCCTCAATTTAACGTTTTCTCACTAAAAGTGATATCAGACGATGTGTTAATGGTGTGTGGGGTATGCGAATGTGTGCTTATGAAAAGAATGTGGAGGGATTGGGGAAAAGCGTGTAGAACTTTGAATACTACTACGTATTAAAAAAAAACAAAAAAAACCAACAAACAATTAAAGTAAAATGCCAACTGGACTCTAACAAACTTTGACTAACTAATCTGAGAAACGAATAATCATTCAACATTTTAGAGAGTGATGACAACGATCTATCGGAAGTATTACCACCAGCCATGATAATCAAGTTCTTTGTTTTGGGGCAATGAATTAACAAATGTGAAACACTTAGTGCATTTCCACATATACATCCAACATTTCTACTGAATTTTGTTTTCAGTGAATTTAAACGCAATCTGTGGATTAAGCTTTTTACATCTCTAGGCATATGAGTTAGACAAGTTTTTGCTGTTTTATTCTGTGTTCCAGAACTGTATGCAATACAGTTATGATAGTACTGAGATTCCGAGTTCTTTAAGGACTGTTGGAAGCTTTTCTCAGTCTGTTTGTCAATTAAGGAATAGCATTCTGAAAGATCTAAAGGTATATTAAGTGAAGTTGTGGGGGGGGGGGGAGGGGGGGGAGGGAGGGGGGGGGGGGAGGCCTTTGGGGAAGGTTGCTCTCTCTCCCCGAATGCTTGTAATAAATATAGTAGCCTACTCGTCTATTTAATGTAAAATATAAGTGAAATTTGTTGGGTTTATTTAAATTGAATGTTTGGTGTGCATTCTAAAAACATTTGTGGTCTGGTGGAATTCTTTTTGACGTACCCTTTTTTTTCTTTGTTTTTTTTTTTTAACACATCATGTTGCTCTGTGAATATCAGATAATCATGTGGTGAGATACTATTGGTAAATGTTGCTAGAATTGAAGATTTGTTGTGTATAATGTGTTGTCCTGCATAGTCGATTGTTTTACCAGTGGTGATGTACTTGTAGATTTTGCTCCCCAGAGAGAGGCTTTCTTTTTGATGTCATAATTTGAACAGGTGATTCCCAATGTCAACCATTCATTTGAAGACGTACATTGTACTGGATTTCCGTTAGGACAAATAAGCCTAGTACATGTGCGAGTAAGCGCGCTCGCGCGCGCGCATATACGTGCACGTGCACGCGTGTGCGTGCGCCCACATGGGAGCACGTACACGCTCGTACACATCCGTTCATATGCATATACATTTTATATATACAAGTTCCAACAGGTTCGTTTTGATGTTGTGCCCATGTGACATGATTGTTGTGATGTATAGAATGGCAGATTTTGTTTCTGACATAGAACGGTTTGTTTTCCAGTGTGTATTATGTCTTAAAATGGGTTCAATTTTGATTTTTTTTTAAAAAGGGAAGGGGGGGGGGGGGGGGGGAAGGAAGGGAGAAAAAAAAAGTTGTCGACTATTTCGTACATATGGTTTATGACTTGATATTTGTAATTGTGTATGAAGCGTACGTTTGTCGGGCGCGCGTGCGTGTGTACGCGCGGGGGTGTATGCATGCACGTATTCACGAACACACAGGGCAACACACATATTCACACGCGCAAACTTATACATAGATTCACAACTTATATCATACTCATGTATGCACACACACGCACACTCGAGGTCTCGGGGAAACGCCTATGCGGCCCGAGGAATGAACTGATGTGTGTGTGTGTGTGTGTGTGTGTGTGTGTGTGTGTGTGTGTGTGTGTGTGTGTGTGTGTTGTTGTTGTTGTTGTTGTTGTTGTTGTTTTTTCGTGAGTGTAGATCGGGGCACGTCCTGTGTAAATCAGACTAATCTGATTTTCATCTGAATACAGTTGGTTCCCTCAGTGCAATTGATTAGTACTCCGTTTATTGTCGTTTTCCTACCCCGTTGTTGTTGTGGTTGTTGTTTTTGCTTTTTTAAACTCTGGGGATTGCCCGGGAGCAGTTTCTCATGCTCCGAACAGTGGGAAATTGGAGGGAGGGAGAGGTTTGCGTGTGTGGCTGCTCTCTACTACCCGCCGCCTTGGCGGCCATACTCAGGCTTACACCATGTATTGTTTCGATTTATTAGCTTTTAGGACGGCACAAAGTTCACACAAGGCTCGTGTTGTTCGTTCGTTCTTTAATTTAATGTCTATCCACTTTACAGTGATCTTAGACAAAAACAAGAGACGAACGAACAGGCATACAAACAAATAAAGACAAAACAGAACAACACATGTAAAAGGGGCCGGTGTGGTGTGTGTGTGTGTGTGTGTGTGTGTGTGTGTGTGTGTGTGTGTGTGTGTGTGCGTAAGGGTGGGGGTGGGGGGCATAAATATGTGTATTGTTTTTAAAATGTCATTAAAAGTGTTTGGAGTGTTGTCTCTCTGGTTACATGCTAAGAATTGCATTTATATATATATATATATATATATATATATATATATATATATATATATATATATATATATATATATATATTTTTTTTTTTTTTTTTTTTCTTTCTCCTTTTCTTTTGTTTTGTTTTTAACAATTTGCGTTGATAATTCTGTTTGAGTTGTGAATACTTACATTGTATTTGTTGTCACATGTGTATAAGAATGCCCATGTGGTTTCTGTCCCTGTTTTCCCTGTCTTTTCCTCTCTGTCGCTTACTCCCTCACTTGGTAATGATGTTCATGGAAACAATATTTGTACCTCTGTGGGATTGTTCCTTTGCAACTGCTGGGTCGGAATTACATTGACGATATCTGTGCTGTACTCTATACAACAACATGCAATTTGAAAAGTCATGCGTACGTATGTAATGCAATATGATTATAGTCTTTGTACTACGTTTTTGTTATAATTAATGGACAGTAGTATAACAATTCTCTCTGCTAATTGTCAAGGCCTCAATAATCCACAAAAACGGCGAGATGTATTTCACTATTTAAGAAATAGAAAGTACTCTGTCCAGATTCGACAGAGTAGAGTTCCAATACGAGACACACAGGGGCGCAATTTCACTGACCCCTCAAGACTGCTGTAGACCAGTCCAGAGGAAGACAAAGAGACAACTAAGAAGACCTGGGAAACTCCTGGTAACCTCTTTGATCTCAAGTCATTCACTGTTCATTCCTGGAAATGTGAGTTGGAACTCTGTTTTACATTTTCCAATTTTCCAATCTATGTATTGATTTTATGTATGCTGTGTGCAGTTAACATTGTAAATTTGTACAAATGCTTAGCCACATTTATCAAACTGATGAATGATTATTCTGTGTGGGAGTTTGCTTGCCATCATATGGCAAAAGCTCTCTCCCAGTGGTTATGATTCTTTGTTAACTATCTGACCATTGTTCTTTGTGTTCACCCTGACTTTTGCCAGTAGGCAATTCTGTCTGTTAAGAAAATAATTCACTGATTAATTTTGATCACGATAACAGTATGCCTGTGCTAGGTTAAGAACTGCTACCCTGATTTATAAATACTTGTGACTGTTGGAATGATTTGTAGTGTAGGACTTTAAGTCTACACCACATGTGTACTTGGACTAAGTGTAGCCCAAGTCAGTGTGATTTAATTCATAAGAAACATGGAAGAGTTGTTTGACTGAAACTGTGTAACATTGTATTACTGTCTCCTACCCTTTTGTAAGCTTAACTAAGCCTTTAAACAAAAGTGGAGATTAATAGTTCTAGCATATGAATACTAATAAAACAAGCGTAACTTGGATAGGTAGACAGAAAAATAGCACAGTTCGTTATATGGAACACTTAGGATTTTGTTGGAACCCGCCGAAATTTCACATACTTGGAATTTGGTTTACAAATAATTTAGATGAATGCATATCGCCTAACTACACAGACAAGTTAGCAGAAGTGAAATATTTATTCAATATTTGGATAAAATGACAAGTTAACTCCCCTTGGCAGAGTCGCAATCTTAAAATCGGTTATCCTCTCCAAGTTAACTCATTTATGGTTGCTTCTACCTAATCCTCCAGACATATTCTTTCAATCTTGCCAATATCTTATAAACAAATTTGTGTGGAACAAAAAGCCAGACAAAATTAGCCGAAAAAAATTCACATAAAAGTATAAAAATGGAGGTATTGGTATTCCTGATGTAAAAACTTTTGTGATGGCACTAAAGCTGTCTTGGATTCGCAAAGCTGAAAAGTCAACCCATAAATGGAAAGATATTTTGTTGTTTAATTATCCACAGTGGAATTATTTAAAAAACTTTGGGCCAGAGTTTGTTTCCAAATGTACTAGGTATAACCAATTTTGGGCAGATGTTTTTCATGCTTTTAAAAGATTCCACTATAAATGCATACCTAAAAATTCGGCTGAGCTTCTCGCTGAGCCTCTTTTTTATAACAAACATTTTCAAATAGACAGAAAACACATAGTCTCTAAATCACTTAATGACAAAAACGTATATTTTCTTGGACATATTCTAGATGAAAATGGAAAACCTCTGTCGTACTTATGTTTTAAAAAAAAATACCAAATCGAAATCAATTTTGTTACTTTCACTGGATATATATATCCATAATAACAGATTTTGCGAAAAGTTTTGGCATCATTGTAAAGAATAACAAGTATACAGACACACAACTGTGTTATAAACAATTGTTTTCCACTCATAAAGGCACACATTTATATTCTGATATTCTAACTGCTAACAATGATACACTAAAATGCTCTCATGTGTGGGACACGAAGCTAGCCAAGAATCATAACTGGAAAGACTGCTTTTTAACTACACACAAAATTAGTGAAGTAAAGCTAAAGTGGTTTCAGCTCAAAATATTGCATAGATGTTTGGGTACCAATGCTGTTTTAAGTAAGATGGGAGTTGTAAATAATGATAAGTGTAATTTCTGCAGAGATAATAAAGATAGCATTGATCCTATGTTTTGGAAGTGCAGACATGTACAGATATTTTGGAATTCACTTACTAATCTAATGAAAGAGAAATGTATAAATGCAGAGAATATTAGGATCACAGAATCCTTTGTCTTGCTTGGTCATGACAGTGTTATTACTAGTGATGAAGTATTTAACTTTATAATGATCTTTGCAAAATATTACATATTCAACTGCAAAGCAAAAAAATAATGTCCCACAATTAAACGTGTTTCTCAATAAATTAAAACTAAGATATGAAACTGAAGAATGTAATGCATATTTAAAAATGGACCACCCACATTTTTGCAATAAGTGGTCTACATATATCCCATTGCTATGTAATATTGACCCTTTACCATAACTATACATACAATACAGAGAAGTTATTGAATTACCAACATTTCTAGGAAACTGACTCTATATCTCGATAAAAATGCAAAACTATAATTGAGGCCAACCTGATACAGCAAAAGATGTCTATATGTAACCATGTGCATATGCTTGCATTCTACAAACAGCATGTCGGATAATGCGCAAGAAATGTACCCAATCTTTGAAATACTATTGATACCCATATTTTCTTCTTCTTCTCTCTCTCTCTCTCTCGCTCCCTCTCTCTCTCCCCCCTCTTTATGCTCAAAACACTAAAAAAAAAGCATAAGAAATGTAGAAGAAAAAAAAAAGTCTCTCTGGC
>JAFLJL010018815.1:390-5390 GCA_018398815.1 Conus ventricosus | reverse complement strand
TGTAGGGTGTTCTCATTTTCTGCAGTAAAACTCTAAAACTTTGAACCTTTCCAACCTCGTCCTGCCCATTTCTTCCTCACTTTCAAGTCAGCACCACAAACTTTTCTGTTCAAACTCTAAAATGTCGCTATTTGCACACATACTTCCACTCTGTGTGTGTGTGTGTGTGTGTGTGTGTGTGTGTGTGTGTGTGTGTGTGTGTGTGTGTGTGTGTGTGGATGTGTGTGGATGTGTGTGTGTGTGTGTGTGTGTGTGTGTGTGTGTGTGCATGTGTGTGTGTGTGCATGTGTGTGTGTGTGTGTGGATGTGTGTGTATGTGCGAGAGTGTGTTTATGTAAGTATATGAATGTATACATGTGTATGTGTTCATGTACACCCATGAAAGCATAAACACGTGTGTGTGTGTGTGTGTGTGTGTGTGTGTGTGTGTGTGTGTGTGTGTGTGTGTGTGTGTGCGCGCGTGCGCGTGTGCGTGTGTGTGCGTGCACGCGTGTCCACGCACGCATGTGCGTGTGTGCATGTTTGCGTGCATGCATGTATGCATATTTGTGTGTGTGTGTTTCCAGTGCAGTATGTGTCAGACATTTAATTTGTTAAAATGTGTATACACCAAAAGGTATCTATGACGGGTGTTATACAAATTCTCCTCAATTTTACTGTCATTATTTCAAATCTGAGTGTATGAAACATTGGGTTTATGTACACGTTTGTCTGTACATACATCCACAGTGTATGAGACATGACATCTTTATAGACATGCGTAACAGGAGCATGTATCCGAGCGGCATGTGTCCTTATACAGTATGAGAGATGTATGGACAGAAGAAGGGAGGGGAGGGAGAACACAAGAGGGGGGGGGGGGGGGGGGGGAATGTGTAAGGTATGGTAAGGTAATGTTGCTTATAGCCCAGCCGACTGCAAAGGGCCAGTGAGAGTGTGCATACATGTCCTGTGAGGAAAGAGAACCAAAACATAAAGAGAGAGAAACAAATTCACTGTCACCTGTAAAATGTTTTCTTCCGCCCCATTGAAGAGGAAGATGACATTGTGTGGGAGAGGTTGCTCACGTTTGGACAAGGCGCGCAGCACTTCCAGCATCACCGCACAGCTGACTGCATCATCGCTGGTTCCTGAAATCACAGGAGGATCTGGTGGCTAAGACTTAGCAGATGCCTGACCTACAGCATTGGCCCAATGCGCTGCTCAGACCTTGAGCAACCTACACTAACACTGGCTGTGCCGATTTGATCATTGTATGTGTGTGTAGTGAATGTACACATGCGTGTGTATGGATGTGTGGGCACGGACCCATGCATGTGTGTGTGTGTGTGTGTGTGTGTGTGTGTGTGTGTGTGTGTGTGTGTGTGTGTGTGTGTGTGTGTGTGTGTGTGCGAGTGCATGTGTGTGTGCATGATAAGCATGTATGCGTATCCATGAGTGCGGGTGTGTGCATGTGTGTGTGTGTGTGTGTGTGTGTGTGTGTGTGTGTGTGTGTGTGTGTGTGTGTGTGTGTGTGCACGCACGCATGTGTTCATATGCACCCACGACAGCATAACTACATGTGTTTGTGTGTGTGTGTGTGTGTGTGTGCTTGCGTGTGCATGTGCAGAAGTGCATAATGTGCATGTGTGTCCGTGCGATTTGTGGGCTTGTGTGAGCACACAACGTCTAGTTGCATATGTATGTGCGTATGTGTTTTATATGTGGGACATTCTCTCAGTCTAGCTATTCATTCATTTATCCATCAGCTTTAAATCATGCGCAGTGTGGTCTCAAAACTTAGCGGATGTGATGTGGCATATATATATCTAGTCCGCATGCAGTGACGCCTCCTTGTGCGACGCCACACACACACACACACACACACACACACACACACACACACACACACACACACACACACACACAAAGTCATAGAATTAATCTGATCAGCAAGGGGAAAGGAAGAAGGAACTTCTATTGACAGGTGAAGAGGAAGGGCAGAGAGTTTGAGATAAAGACTTTGACATAGTACATCACACCCATGCAGTGCCAAGACGCTCCAGGACAACCAGTTTAATTTGGACCCCCAGGGCACACCTGAAACTATTGTTAGACCTCTAGATAGAAATATCCAGGGGCTGGCAACAATGTCATGGGCAACACCTGGTCTCGCCTATTGATGATATCCGTGTAGTGACTATATCCAGGGGCTAGCATTGTAGCAACAAGGTCATGGGCAACACCTGGTCCCGCCTATTGATGACATCCAATCTCCAAAGGTCATCGCGCAGTTGTCCAGCCTGTTGCCAGCTGATTCTGCGACACCACCGACTGAAACTGACCTGGCTCATGAGGAAGAGTTGGAAATGGACAATGTCCCTAAACTGAGATGACCTCATTGTACCATCATTCTGCCTGATAGACTGGCTCTGTGAAATTTCAGTTGATGAAACTGGAAGAACGCATTACACACAAAGACATACTCAAAACTATTTTGTTCAGGACACATGAACTTCAAATGTTGAAAATAGAAATTTTATGTCTTTTTAATCTGGAAAGGGGGATAATAATAATAATCATTATTATCTATGGCGCCTAACCTTACATCATAAGCCCTAAAAGCTTACAAGTACAGAAAAGGTTAAAGAAAACAAATAAATCCAATAAGAAGGTGAATATTGCATGAATAAGTACCATGCACCTACAAACAAGGGTGCATACTGACACACATCCACGCACAGAAACACACACACAGACACACAATACATGATCCCACACACACTGTCTTACAACAACGGGACACAACAGCATGCACACACACACACATGCATGCACGTCCACATACACATAGTCACACACACACACACACACACACACACACACACACACACACACACACACACACACACACACAAACACACACACATTAGTCGCAGAATCAATTTGATGGGCAACGGAAGGGGAAGAAAGAACTGCTATTGATAGGCGAAGAGGGTTGTTTTAAGAGATGCCTTGAAGGAAGACAGAGTTTATTCCACGAAACCAGACTCTGAAAAGAAAAAGAACGATTGCCATAGGTTTTAGCTTGAAATCGAGGGATTTTGAGCAGAGTGTTGTCGGTAGATGAACGCAACTGCCTAGAAGGAACATGATGGAGATGAAGGAGATCAGAAAGGTAGGAAGGGATTGAGCCATTCAAAGATTTCAAGTAGAGTAAGGACAGTTTGTAGTCTATTCGTTTTTCGACCGGCAGCCAGTGAAGAGAAAAAAGTAAGGGAGTGACATGAGAAGATCTGGATTGTCTAAGAATCAAATGAGCAGCATTGTTTTGTACTTTCTGGAGATAACTGAGAAGATTCTGGGGACAGCCAGCTAGAAGAGAATTACAGCAATCAAGTCTAGATAGAACAGATGCAGAAACAAGGGTTTTTGTGGCATCAACAGAGAGAAGATGTCACACAGAACCAATGCAGTGATGCTCAAAGTAACAGACACGGCATACTGTGGAAACATGATGATGCTGGAAGGAAAGTGCTGGGTCAAGGGTAACACAAGGGATGTGGAATAATTTCTCCCTGTATGCCTCCATGTGGCTGTATGTATTCGCAGACCTGCTCAGGACATTGCACAAGTTGTGCACTTGACTTCATCTCAAGTCATTTAGTGTCAGCTGCATTGTAAAACTCATAGGCTCACCACATACACACAAGACTAAGCTGACTACCGAAAATTGATAAATCTCTACACTTCACTGACACATACTGACCCATCCCAAAATAAGCTGCTGGAGTATCTGTGAAATAAAAGTGTGCATATTTTCCTTAAAACTGGTACATTTTGTATACGTTTCTCTGTTCTCCATAATTTCTCCACTTTCAAATGTAATAATTTAAAGCTGAAATTGTCTGTGATAAAATCCTTAGCATGATTACAATAACTGCTGGCTTTGGCTAGTGTGAAGCAATTTTGAAACCAACACCATTTCTTGTTTTTGGTGAATTATGCACTACACCATATTTTCATTATGCATGGTGTTATTGCTAAATTACGCCTGGAACACCGCAGATGCAGGGGAGACATGACTGACCTCTACAAGTACATCACTGGCATACACGACGCAAGCCGGCCCAACTTCGAGCTGCACGACAGATGCAACACCAGAGGCCACAGCAGGAAGCTTGTTAAGCATAGATCCCGCCTAGAAGTTCAGAATTCATTCTATTTCGAAAGAGTGGTGTCGGCTTGGAATAGCCTACCAGAGTCAGTTGTGTCTGAACCCAGCAAGACCGCATTTAAAAACAGACTTGATGTCCACTGGGCCAACCACCCAGCACTGTATAACCCGACATGCTATCATCAGCAGACCTTGCAAGTGCAGGCAGCTGTAGACAGGGACAACACATCGACCGGTGAACTGATCTGCAACCACTTCTTCTTCTTCTTCCGTTGAGTCTCCACAATCAACAGGCTGATTATTATGAGACTATAAACAGGGGATCTGCTTTAAAAAAAAAAAAACAAAAAAAAAAAACCTATTCTAATTCCTTTTTCATAAACATGAGATTACACACATTCATACCACAAAGTGACACCCCCCACCCCTAACTTACCTACTCACTAGCCTACACAAAAAAAGCAAAACCAAAAAAAAAAAAGGTAAAAACTAAGTGCGGAGCTGCCAGCAGGCTACCACGGTCGCTTTTCATCCATTACTATGGACTAGCTGGCCCCTGGCTGCAGTAGGCAGCTCAGGCCCGCAACTTCCTTCCACTCATCCATGCACGCAACAAGACACAGGTCTCAGACACCGACAACATCAAGTATCAAGCATCAAGGACGTCTCATACTAACCTGGACTGGACACAACGGTATCGTAGTGGCAGTTGACCAATAAACTGTGAGTGAGTTCTTGTGGGCCAATTCTGACGACAATGTTCTTCTGATTTTCATACACGCTGGCAAACGATCCTATGCCAATGGCTTCAAAATTCATGATGAACGTCCCACTGACCGTTTGA
>JAFLJL010018814.1:61064-77190 GCA_018398815.1 Conus ventricosus | reverse complement strand
AGTCTTTTTTCCTAAATTAAAATAAATAATTTTATATTTATAGAACCAAACTAGCATACTCCTCTCTCTGACGGAGTACACAAAATAAAGAATGATTCAGCCAAAAATGGAAAATAAGCGCGCGCGGCACGCTCTGTGTCTGACCAAATCGCTGACAAGAAAAATGTCACCGCTTCAGCGTAGCGCATTTAGAATAAAATTTTAAACTTGCTCTTCCATATTTATAAATCAGGCTAACGCTCGCAGCGCGCCTGAAACCACAATAATTCTCCACACTTGTAGTACTGCCCCAGCACAGTACCAAAAATGACAGACTTTGAATGAAAATATTAATTTTATAATTTACAACCGATACCACTGTGGAATGCGACATGAGAACCAAGAAGCACGAAAATAACTCACCAGAACGGCGGGTGGAAAGGAGGGGAAAAGTGGGCCCGGCAGGCTAATCCTCAGCGACAAGACTGTCCGGAACCTCGGAGCCGACAGCACCAGCAGCCCTTCACCATGGATGGCTGACAGCTGGTCACCCCCAGCGAAGAGGGTCAAGTTGAAGACTTGGTGGGCAGGAATGGGGATTCCTCTCTCTCACCCTGAGACTACCACCGTCAGGCAGACAAGTGGCCTTCGTCACGGGTTATGAAATGCCTCGCCAAAGAGAACGTGGTCTCTCACTCGTGGCTCCAATCCGAGTAAACATAAGAATTTTCCCAAACGCCAACTGCCGATCAAAGGGGAATAACTTCCAATGACTCAGTGAGTTCTCCACGGGTTTTCACAACTATACGGGTATCTCACAAAAAGCAATGTTCATGCGGTGCAAAAGGATGCACGCAAACCGCACGGACGGGTAGACTTTTCTCCCTGAAAAGTTGACAGCACACAGCTGCCAATCCTCTTTTACACACACATAAAAAAAAATGGTAATAAACTGACAAACTACATTAAAAGCGGGATGGAGGGCTGTCCGTCCGTGACATCTATTCATACTACTATTCTTAAAGAAACCAATGCTGCAAAATATTTAGGCGTGATTATAGATAGTCGTCTCAAATGGAAAGAACATTACAATTTAGTATGTAAGAAAGCAAATAACATCTTAGCTTTCTTGTACAGGAATATCAATGACTGCCCCCCAAAAGGTTAAAGACGACTGCTACAAAACACTGGTTAGACCAGTACTAGAATATGGTTGCTCAGTTTGGGATCCATACCATATAAGGACATTGATAACCTCGAAAAGATTCAGAAGAGAGCAGCACAGTTCGTAACAGGAACCACATCAGAGAAAAGGGGAATACTAGAAGAACATGAGAAAATTAGAATGGAAACCCTTAGAAGAGAGAAGAGCTTTTATCAAACTTAACATCTTCTTCAAAGGCAGAGCTAAACTAATTGATATTCCAATGGAACAACTAGTATTGAATAAAAGTAACACAAGGAGTGGCGGTCAATGTTATACCATACCTGCATCAAATATTGACAGCCACTCACATTCATTTTATCCTAGTTCTGTACGGCTGTGGAACTCACTGCCGGGTGCCATCAAGATTGCCACAAATGCAGTCGCATTTAAAAAAAACAAATTGATACGACAGTTTTGAGATCTGCATATTGACGATTTTCTATTTTAACTTCCCCAGATATTTTACTGTTATCTGGGCCTGAATTTGGCCATTGCTTTTGACTTCTTGAATATCGAGTGCGACCCCTTGTTGCCAAATTTGCTCCAGGGACCAACAGTCTGAGTCGCACTATTTTATGTTATTTTATTTTTACTTTTTAACATGCGCGCTGGTGACCTACTCGTTTTTGAGTGAACCAGTATTTTAGGAAGAAGAAGAAGAAGAAGAGAGAATCCAAAATTGTAGTCACAATTTTTTTTCTAATCCTGCCGATTTTTGATGAAGAAGACATACATAAACAACCTTTGCTCTTTTTCGTGTATTCGAATTTGACGCACAATTTACTCTGTTTAAAAAGCTCTCCTGACGATCTGTCGTTTCTAATAGTTTCTGCAGTTTCCTGTCTGTCTGCCTGTCTGTCTGTCTCTGTCTGAGACTGCAATTATGTGTTTTTAAAGAGCCAGCATTGAACGTGGAACTGAAGTTGCAGTGCGGTATGCAGTTCAGTTCATTTAATAATAATAATAATAGTGATTATTTATACGCGCACACCTTCTTGTCAAGAAGCTCGTGGCGTTTACAATGGCATTTCGTGCATATATACTCATACGTAGCAAACTCACAAAACTCACAATCCACATACTCACAATACAAAATAGTAATAAAATAAGGGATAAGAAATATACAAGAATAACTAACTGTACATGGTTAAGGTGTCTGAAACTCAATAATGTATAACACTCATCAAAATCAGTCATTATGTACATATGCAAAGCAAGCAGCTGCATCTCACTAGCGAGCGGGAAAGGCGGATCGAAAGAGGTGGGTCTTAAGGGAGCCTTTGAACTGTGTCAGGGAATTAGAATTTCGTACATGGAGAGGCAGGCTGTTCCATGTTATAGGGCCGATGTAAGAGAAGGCACGCTGTCCTTGAGTTTTCTTGTTGCGTCGGGGAACCTTGAACGTTTTAGTGTCAGTAGATGAACGGAGAGATCTAGAGGGGGTGTAGACTGTGAGAATTTCTTTGAGTGCGTGCGGTGCGGTTTGGTTGATGACGTTAAAACACATAATGCTAAGTTTATAATCTATTCTCTGGGCAATGGGGAGCCAATGCAGGGCTCGAAGGAGTGGAGTGGTGTGAGTTCTCTTGGGACATTTAAAAACTAACCTAGCAGCACTGTTTTGAACTTTTTGGAGCTTGTTTAGCAGAGTGTCAGGGATGCCGGCAACAAGAGAATTTCCATAGTCAATTTAATTCACTTCCGTTACACTTAAAATACATCGCCATGGGATCTTTACCCCTATATCTACAGTGCAAGAAGTCACAAAGTTTATAATACCAAAAAACAACAACAACAAAAAACAAAACAAAACAAAACAAGAGAACCATTTACGAATAAGAATTGTACAAACTGGTGAAACGAAAGCCACTCCGAATTGAGGACAAACATGAGATTAAACTGAGAGGTAAATACCGATTTTCTTTGTTTTATTAGCAGACAGAAGAATGAAAGAGTCAAGGAAATGAAATGAGGAAAAGGGACAAAAGGAAATCAAGAAATGAGGAAAATTCAAGATGATTTGATTTGCTGTTAGCGGGTGAACGCTGACCAGTGATGTGTTATCCTATGATCAGTCCCGCTATCCATTTTCTTCTTTAGGCTGGTTTTCAAAACATTGCACATTTCCGGTCTGAGCATTCGCATTTCGCACCTAATCGAAAATGGTCTGTCATCAAATGGACTGCTGTCGCTGAACCAATAAGCGATTGTCATTGACGTGTTTGTATGCTATGCTCCTCTCTCTCTCTCTCTCTCTCTCTCTCTCTCTCTCTCTCTCTCTCTCTCTCTCTCTCTCTCTCTCTGCTTTTTTGTTGTTGCTGTGCCAGTTCTCTGTCTCTGTCCTTGGCTCACACTTTCCCTGTCTGTCTGTCTGTCTCTCTGTCTGTCTGTCTGTCTGTCTGTCTCTCTCTCTCTCTGTTTTTGCTGTGCCCTTTCTCTGTCCTTGGTTCGCATTTTCCCTGTCTGACTGTCTGTCTGTCTGTCTGTCTGCCTGTCTGTCTGTCTGTCTGTCTGTCTGTCTGTCTGTCTGTCTGTCTGTCTGTCTCTCTCTCTCTCTCTCTCTCTCTCTCTCTCTCTCTCTCTCTCTCTCTCTCTCTCGTTTGTGGTGACTCGGATGAAAAACCGTTTAAAGAGAACTCCGGTATGAGTTCTCTTAGGCAGGCTACTGCAAAAACTGTCACTTATTGATCCTAATCGGTCACTCTAAAACGCTTGTCAAATGTTACTTCTAATCTGGACAGGTGTGGATAGGAATCCTGGCCCTAACATTGCATGAAGATGTTGGAGACGTAAAAGCTTGTTAAAGCAGAGTAAAATTGTATATTCAGGAATGGTGCGAAACAATACAAGACAGAGACGTATGCGGGAGTGACACTTCCTTCCAAACTTTGAAGCAGAAAAGTACTTTTCTAGCAAGGGTATTGATTGCTTCCGAGCTGCCACTGGGCAAAGACTTTATGTTGACTCTCGGATTCTTTTGTAATTCTTGCATATAGATAAGCAGCCTCACAAAGAAAATCACACACACACACGCGCACACACACACACACACACACACACACACACACACACACACACACACACACACACACACACACACACACACACACACACAAATTGAATGATGCTCCACAGTATGTAACGATGTTTTATGGAAGGAAACAATGGCGAATGCAATTATCATCACCTCCTCACTAGCATTCCCTGTTTTTATTGTTCACCCCCTATTCTTAGGTCTTCTCTTACTTTTGTGGCCAAGGTTGATGAACACTGTAGTATTTCTCTGAGTTTGGGAATAGTGAATGCTCTCTCTCTCTCTCTCTCTCTCTCTCTCTCTCTCTCTCCCCTCTCTCTCTCTCTCTCTCTCTCTCTCTCTGTATGTCAGTCTACATGTCTGTCTGTTTGTCGCTCTCTGTCTGTCTGTCTGCCTGACTGTCTGCCTGTCTGTCTGTCACTGTCTGTCTGTCTGTCTGCCTGCCTGCCTGTCTGTCTGTCTGTCCTGTCTGTCTGTCTGTCTGTCTCTCTCTCTCTCTCTCTCTCTCTCTCTCTCTCTCCTCTCTCTCTCTCTCTCTCTCTTCTCTCCCTTCTTCTTTCTCTCTCCCTTTCTGTCTCTCACTTCCCTTCCCCTTTCCCCCACCTGTCTTTGGGTTTTGTTTTACGTGTATGTAATCTTGTCTAGTCGTGTATTGTTCCGTTTTTCCTAACGGCTTTCCCGTAAAGAAAGTGAATGATGTTCACCCAACAAATCACTCAACATGACATTCATATTCTGTCGAACTGTACTTCTGTCTATGTGTCTGCCTGCCTGCCTGCCTGCCTGTCTGTCTGTCCATCTGTCCGTCTGTACTCTATATTTGTGTGCTTGAGTCTCTGTCTACCTAACCTTCTCTCTCCGACAGTGCAAAAGTCGCAGTGATTTTTACCATTGACAACATGGAAATGAATCTTTCTTTTAATTTGTTTCAATTGAAACATAGCTTCGATTGTTCTAATGCCCATCGAGATCGGCCAGAGATTTCACACAGAAGAGCCAACTATGTCAAGGGAGTTTCATGTCTCCATCTTGATATAATTACATCTTCATTCATTGTCAGGAAGCAGTTACGTTTCGATTAAAAAAAATAGAGTCTGTATCTGCAGACGCGACGTTTCGATTTAAAAAAAATAGAGTCTGTATCTGCAGACGCGAGTTCACCTGCATGAAGGTTGGGCAAACTCCATTTTCAAAGAAATGAGCACCCAGTCGTGTTTTTTCTTTCATTTTTTTTCCATTTCATTGAACGGGGTCCTCTTGAAGGTTGGGCAAACTCCATTTTCAAAGAAATGACTACCCAGTCGTGGTTTTTCTTTTTTTTCCCATTTCATTGAAGGGAGTCTTTGATCTTTTGAACTTCAAAGTCAAGGTTAGTGTAGTGTATCGCTTCCAATAGAACGCAATGGTCTTTCCATGAAAGCCGCGTCCACGCCTGGTCTCAGAATAAGCAGGAAATCTTCGTGCATATCGATATCGGACAAAGCCAGAATTACAAGTCATAGTATGTAGACATTCAGATTATGTATCCCTTGGTTTGAAAATATGAAGGGCATCAAAATCGATCAAAGCGTCGAGAGGAAGTCGAACTTTTGAACTACCCACCCTCACTCCATCGTTTTTACCCCGCTTGCTTTACATCCTGCACAACTCCATCTCGGGCCTCTTTTTCTTTCCCCTTCTTTCCACATATACATAAAAAAATATACTAGCGAGCGTGCGCGCGTGCGCGCGCGCACGCACACCCACTCCCCACCCACCCACACACCCACACCCACACCCACACCCACACACACACAGACCCCATATCCAGCCCATATTTCATATATCCAGCCCATATCCAGCCCATATTTCATATATCCAGCCCATATCCAGCCCATATTTCGTATATTGAGCCGATATTTCATGACTGCAGAGCCCACCGGCAAAAAATGCCACCGCCAAGCAACTGCCGCGTGCATCCCGCAGCCTCACTAGTTGCTGTTCCGCTGACAGGTGATGACAGTACAACTCCTGACGCGGCCAAGCTTTCCCCATGAGGTCTTATGTGCTCTCTAAAGAGAATCCCATGTCACAGTCTTTTTTTCGGTCGGTGAGTCTTTAGGGAGCCGGAATAGCTCAGTCGGTAGAGCGCCTGACTCGTAATCTTGGTGATCCTGGGGTTGCGGGTTCGAACTTCCGCCGGGGCGTTTCGGTACAGGGGGATTTTTCCCTCGGAGTTAACATTGGTTCTGACTCCATTTCCCAAACAGTCCTTCGAATGAGACTAGAAACCGAGGTTCCGTGTGTGAACGCATGCATAACATCTTGCACACACGTAAAATCCCATCACCAACTTTCGGAAGAGTAGGCCAGTTTGGCCGTTGGTATGGATGACACGTTACACATAGCATGCACCCTGCGTGAGAAATGGAAAGAATGAAGGAAGTAAGGAAAATGAGTGATCGATATTGAACGATACTGACTGGATGACACGGGAAACGACTGAATGAAGCGCCAGCTGGCAGCTCTTCAGTCGGCACTACCCAGGTGGGCAGCCCGTTGTGTAAACGAGTGTTGATTGTAAAGCGCTTAGAGCTTGGCCCCTAGCCGAGAATAGGCGCTATATAAGTATTCATTATTCTCACCGTCACTGAACCTTTCCCCGGAGTCGTCCAAAAAGCAGACAAGAAACAGATACACCCGAAAGTGCAGGTAGGACAAATGTCAGCTACATAGAGCTCAGAAGAACGAGTTCGGTATGTCTTTAAAAGAAGCCACTGCCACTGTTATATGCTCCTGTCTTTGCCGTGCCTTAACACCATAGCCAAAATTCTTGTCTAACTGGTTGTTCCTACCATCTTCTGTCTAGTCTCTAGAAATTCCAGAGCCACGCTGCACGACTGTTTTCAGATCTTCATACCGTGCTCAGTTGACCCTTCACCTTCGCTTCCTTGACTGGCTTCCTGATAAACAAACAATACAGTACGGACTCTTTCTTCAGCGTTTAAGATAGCAGAATAATAGACTCTATCATACCTCTCTGAACTTCACAAAATCCTCAGCGTTTAAGATAGCAGAATAATAGACTCTATCATACCTCTCTGAACTTCACAAAGTCACTTTTTGGCTATTTCATTATTCTAATGACATCTGCATCCGCAGGGTCCCTTCCTTAGGAGAAAATGATATGGCCAACATTTTTTTTATTTGTTTGTTTTTCTTTTTTGTCAGGCTGCCTTTGCATTAAACCAGTTCTATGCTGTTCCTCAAACGGTATGGTCACAAACTTTTGAATTCACTGAAAGCAATCTTTCTGACCACAATCATTCCCATTTCTGTGTAACTACCATACATGGTGTGTGTTGGTGTGTGTTGTGTGTGTGTGGTGTGTGTGTGTGTGTGTGTTGTGTGTGTGTGTGATTCAAGATTCAAGATTCAATAGTTTAATGCCTTTGAAAACCGTAACAGGTTTTATATGACACAAATAAATAGAGAAAAGATAAACGAAACCAAATGACGAAATACATGCTTGTTGTTGTATCCAACTATCATCATCTTATATCAAGTTGTCCTTGTCATACATTTTACCTTATCGACACTTTGAAATAGCATACACATAGTTAGAGATCTCGCTGATAAGCATGTCATTTGATATTAAGATAAATGGCAGCGCATTTTCTATATTGTATTTGTCTTTGATGTGTTCTAAAAACTGCCGCCTTATATTGTTATATTTAGTACATTTATCTAAGAAATGAATTTCGTCTTCTACTTCATTACATTCAAACACAGTCTTCTTTCTCTTGGTGTCTTAGTATATCTACCTTTTTCTATTTTAAGATCGTGACAAGAAATCCTTAATTTACATAGTGCTTGTTTTTGATTGAAGCTTATGAAAGAGTTTGCTAAATATGGTTCCATTCTGTAATCTGTAGTAATATTGTCATAAAATTTTAGTTTGATTCTGTTTCTGATTTTTTTCTTTTCCAAAATAATACATATTCATTCTTTTAGTTTATTCTTGACCACATAACACAACTTGTTAATATTAAAGTATGCTGGTTATTCCAAACATGCTTCAATCCCATTAGGCTGAGAATTTGTTTGACAAATCTAAACCCAATGTGTTTGCTGATCTTCGTTGTTTAACATGTCAGTGTATATGATTTTATTAAGTGAATTGTCTTCAGATTCTAAAATATGATGCCAAAACTTTATTATCTGATGGATTATTGTTAAGCCAATTGGAAAACTTCCGAGTTCTCCAATTACAGCTAAGTTTATAGCTTTTGTGTGTACACCTACCATTTGCTTGAAGAACTTGTGTTGGGTATGTTCATGTGGTAAACTATTTGAAGGCAACGATTAAACAGATTATCTAATTGAAATTATCATTTAATTTTAAGCAAAAAGGTAGCCATACATCCGCGCCATACATTAATATTGGTGAAATAAGACTATCAAACAACTTTAGAACAGTTTTAAAATTAATATTTTGATTTTTAAACGCTCTTTTTAAGGAATATGTTGCTTTATTACCTTGGTTACTTAGATGTTCCGCTGCGATGTCAAGTTTTCCTGATTTATGAAATATTATTCCAAGATATTTGTATTGTTCTGCTGTTTCAATGAAATTTGTACCACATTTAAAAAATAAACGACTTTGGGTTCTATTTTGGAAAATATTAGTATTTTCGTCTTTTCGATGTTAATTAGTAACCCCCATCTTTACAATATAAATGTAATTGGTCTAATTTTGATTGTAAACCTAGTTTCGATGTTGCAAGGAGTACAAGGTCGTCTGCATACAATAAAGCAGATACTCTTGTATTGCTTAATGATCCAGTGATGGTGAATCCTCAGTTGGAATCTTGTTTGTTAGATCGTTTTATAAACATATTAAATAATGTTGGACTCAAGGAGTTTCCTTGCAAAATTCCTCTTCGTACATATACTGAATAGCAGGCTCCGTTTTTACCAACTGAAAAGATTTGTGCATTTGTGTGCATGTTTTGACTAAATCAAACCATCTACCCAGAATGCCAAATCTTTGTAATTTTATTAATAACCCTTCGTGGGAAATGTTATAAAATACTTTCTGAAAATCGACAAAGCATGTATACAATCTGCCGTTACGCGATTTTATGTATGGTCTACTATACTTTTTAAGACAAAAATATGATCTGCAGTTCTGTGTTTCTTTCTGAAACCTGCTTGTACATTAGATAAAAGATTATTTGATTCCAAATGATTGTTTATTCGAGTATTTTAGTATTTGGCATAATACGTTGCTTAATGCACAATTAAGAGTTATTCCCCTGTAGTTGCTAGGGTTCGTTTTGTCTCCTCCTTTGTAAATAGGAACCGAAAGGCCCCTTTTCCATAAATCGGATATTGACCAGTTTTAAAAATTAAATTAAATATGTTTTTCAATGTGGGTAGCAATTCTGAAATCCCAGTTTTTAAAAATTCATTCCTTATCCCATCCATTCCAGGAGATTTGTTCTTTTTTAAATTCTTGATTACTATTAGATTTCTATACTGTTCAAAAAAAGAAACGCAAAATGCCAAGCTGCCGATTTGAAACCACAATTTATTGAAGCTCAGTGTGACAACACGTTTAATGTGAAAATGACAAAACAGGTCATCAGTAGGACAGAAGTCTCTCCTGCAATGCTGTGGTAAAGAACCAGCCTCAGACCCTCAGGGAAATCGGCAGGCGCTTCCAAAGTCAGTAACGGGTGTGACCCCCTCTGGCTGCAATGGTAGCCTGGCATCTGCGGGGCAATGAAGCAATAATGTTCCTGATTGTCTGCTGTGGGATGGCCCCCCACTCGGCCTGCAATGCCCGGAACAGTTCATTTGGAGTCGCTGGGGCGTTGGCCCTCACTCTCAGGCGTCTGTCCAAAACGTCCCAAACGTGCCCAATAGGATTCAAATCCGGGGAAAGAGAGGGCCAGGCCAGGGTGTTGATGTTGTTGGCGGTAAAGAAGGCTGTGGTCAGGCGTGCTGTGTGGGGCCTGGCGTTGTCCTGCTGGAACACGGCCCTGGGAGTGGCCATTAGAGGCAGGACGTGTGGCTGAACAATGACCTGGACGTACTGCTGGGCTGTCAGGTGACCTTCCACGCGCACCAGCTGGCTCCTGCCTGTGTTGCTGATGGCCCCCCATACCATGACATTGCCGCCACCATGCGGAGGTGCCTCGTCGACGCAGTTCTGCTGGTTGCGTTCATTAACCCGGCGGTAAACCCTTCGCCTCCTGTCATGGCGCTGCAGCAGAAACTGTGACTCATCCGAGAACCAGACGTGTCGCCAATGGTTCCTCAGTGTCCAGTGTCTGTGTTGCGTAGCCCATTGCAGTCTGGTCTGTCGATGGCGCCCCGTCATTACGTTGCCACGTAGGGGCCTGTAAGCCCTCAGCCCAGCAGCATGCAGCCTGTTCCGGACAGTCTGGTCGGAGATGCGACGGACACCAGCGCATGCCTGGACAGTGGACGAGGCTGGCAGGAAGCGATTGCGGAGATGTCTTAGCCGTATAAAGCGTCCTGGGCTGGCGTTGTGATATGAGGTCGGCCTGACCTCGGGGCATCAGCTGATGACCCTGTCCTCTGGAAGCGAGTCCAAAGTCGGCATATGGTACTGGGGGAGACATTCAAAGCATGGGCCACATCAGTTGCACTCTGACCAACTTGCAAACGACCCAGGGCGTTTTCTCTCTCTGCTGGGCTCAAACGTGGCATGCTGTTTTTTGGTACGGTGTGCCTGCCGGTTGCCAAAATGACCCGGCTTTATACTGCACTATGACCATGGTGTGTGTGTGTTCACCACTGAGTTGGGCATGCTTTGCAGGCGAAACAACAGAAGCACAACCCAATGTTTGCACTGTCGCACCTGGCCCACAACACGCACGTGCACATAGTGACAACCGGAATCAATGTTATCCTAGCACGTCGACGTTCAAGACATACATCAGGGCCGGTTTTTGGCGTGTTCTCAACTGTATGGTCCACCCCAGGTGGCAAAATTTTATTTTGCGTTTCTTTTTTTGAACAGTATATATCTGATATCTCATAATATACATGAACGTCACTCAGAGCTGCTTTCATACCTTTATTCTCTTGATTCTCCTCTATTACTACTTCTTTATTTTCTATTTCAACTTCTTTTCCTATTAGTTTTTCAATATGTGTCATCCATCTTTTGATTGGTAGGTGTTGTGTGTGTTCTTGAGTCTCCATGGTTTGTAATTCCTTTAAGGTTTTCCAAACTGCATTTGGATTTTCAGACAAGTTTCTATTGAATAAAGTTTATTAAATTGGCTTTGTACAGTCTCTTTTTCTTTCTAATAATTTTGTTATATGTTTCCCTTGCAACCAAATATTTTTGGTGAAGTATTTTGTTAAATGGCTGTCTGTTTAGTGCGTTTAACAAAGATTTAGTTTCTCGACGTTGTGATTGAAATTCCTTATCAAACCACTTTTTATTCTTTCTTTTTCTTTTCTTCCATTTCCTTTTTGTTCTATAGGCAATACTTTGTTTGCCAGTGTCATGCAGCATTTGTGTGAACTCTTGAACGACATTATTCACCACTGTCGTGGATTTAAAATGCTTCTCGTCATCTGTTATCATAATGTCATTAATTGACTTAATGCGCTTTTTCATTTTTGAAGATTTTAATACCCTTAGGAATTTCATATCCGAGTTTTCATCCCAAAAGAACATTACATTTTTATCCTGCGAGTCATGGTATTCTATGTCTACATGATCTTTGTCAGTTAATTGGCATTCAGTTTGTATGGAAGATGATTAATTTTTACAATATTGGGCAATGGTCTAAATAATCTGTTAAATTATGAACTGTCATGTCTGTTATGTCCTTCAATAATTTTTGTGAACACAAGAAATAGTCGACCACACTGCAGCCTTTGGGTGTGAAGCAAGTATATTGCCCCTGCAGATCGCCCAGAGTCCTCCCATTTAAAATGCACATGTTACAGTCAATGCACAGGGATGAAAGTTTTTTCCCGTATTTATGAACGTATTTATCCATTGAGCATCTGTTTGCTGTATCACTAAAAGGATAATCTTCAGGCAAAGAAATATGTTGCTTTCTCTTTCCATTGTAATGAAATCAGGAATCGTTCCTGATCTGGCATTAAAATCCCCACATAGTATTACTTGTTCGTTCGTATATGATAATTTTTACAAGATCAGCTTCTATATTATCCCAAATTTTATTTGTGTAATCTTTTCCAAAAGAAGATTTTTCGGGTGGTATATATACACTGCCTATATAAAATGTGTTACCTGTTACTTTCATTTTTAACCAATGTCACTATTATTCTGAGGTAATAGAGTAATAAATTCTCTTAGGTGTTGCTTAATAAAAATTGAAATCCCCCCTGATGCTTTCTGAGCCTTTGCTCTTTTAGAATGACAGTAATGTATACCAGGTGCAAAATTTGGTATTTGTATTTTGCTGTAAGAGTCCTTATCCAAATGCGTTTCCTGTATGAATATGATATCGTATTTCGATATTATTTCAATTACCTCATCCTCTTCAAATTAATTGGGTTTTTCACCATTAATTGTTTCTTTGAAACCTTTTATGTTCCAAGAAATAATTTTCATATCATTAATCCTCATTGTCATTTAAGGGTGGTGTTTGTTCCTGTTGCAGTTGTGTAATAGGGTTTTTTTTTCTTGTTGGGGTTATTTTGTTTATCTATGTATTTATTGCACATTCTCAGTTGTAGTATCTATCTTATTTTCCGCATGTTTTGTAGTCGTGAAGTCCCCCTTTTCTCATTATTATCTCTCATATTGTCCATGGAAGTGGAAATGCTGATTTCTGTTCTTGACTTCATTTCTGTTTCTTTCCCGTTCGTCTTGGTAACTTTCGTCACAATTATGGTCGTAGACACGTTGGTTTCTGTAATTATCCCGATTTTTGACTTGATTTCCTTCCCCGTCTCCATTGTAGGTTTTCTGTTTGGCAGAGTTGGAGAAGTCTTGTTCTCTGTATTCATACCCATTTCTGCCTCGGTTTCCTCCCCTGTCTCCATGATAGCTTACATGTGGTTCATGTTTGTAGTTGTCTTGTTTCCTGAAACCCTCTCCGTTTCTGTGTCGGTTTCCTCCCCTGTCTCCATTGTATCGTTCGTATTGTTTAATGTTGTAGAAGTATTGTTTTCTGTAACCATCTCCATTTCTGGTCGGTTTACTTCCCTGTCTCCATTGTATCGTTCGTATTGTTCATTGTTGTAGAGATATTGTTTTCTGTAACCATCTCCATTTCTGAGTCGGTTTCCATTTCTGATGTCATGGTAGTTTTTGTATTGTTCATTGTTGAAGAAGTATTGTTTTCTGTGACCATCTCCATTTCTGTGTCGGTTTCCTTCTCTGTCTCCATGGTAGTTTTCGTAATGTTCATTGTTGTAGGAATATTGTTTTCTATATTCATCCCAAATTATGACTGGGTTCCTTTCTCTGTCTCTGTAGTAGTTTTTCTGTTTTACAGGGCTGTAAAAGTCTTGTTCTCTGTCCTCATATCCATTTTTGTCTCGGTTTGTTTCCCTGTCTCCATGGTAACTTTCATTTTGCACAAAGTCGTGGAAGTGCTGGGGAATTCTGATTTGTCTCTTTTCGAACCGCTTAGTTGTTGGTCGGTCTTGCATCATTGCATAACGTCTTTCGCTGATTTCTAGCTCTCTTTGGTATTGGTGTATGACGAAGCGCTTTTTTTCTTTCTCCTCTTCAGTGCTGTAAGCCTCCTTCAGTTCTCGGAATTCTCTTGTCCTCTTTTTAATAGATTATTGATGCCTCGACTCATGTTCTGTTTGTTTCACATGCTCCTTGTGTTTCTGTTTTTCCCAAACAACAGAATGAATATGTCGTCCGATGTTGCCGGCTATAAGACCTGATCCTCTTGGGTTGGGGTGAATTTCATCCTGCATGGCGTTTTGTCTCTTTCTTAGGTTTTCATGTTGCAGAAATGTCACATCGTCTTTTGACTTGAGTTTCGCAAATACCATTGCATTAAATATTCTCTTTCTTTCCGTCCAACTCTTCGTCAAGCGTAGGGATGGTGTTGCTGATGACCACTTTCGACGTTGGACATTGCTTTTTGATGTTACTGACGCATTTTACCTTTTTTTTTGCTGGTTTTGTTTGGTGAAGCCTTTTTGAGATTGTTGATTCCTATGTGAAAAAGAATCACATCAGGATCTTTTTCGTTTTTCATATCCAGTCTGTTGCATTCCTCTATTGTTGGTACTTTTGTCATTGAAACTTTTAACCCATAGGACTTCCTCAATCGTTCTGGGTTGATTCCACGTAGGGTTGAGTCATGTATGATGTGGAGTGTGGGTAGTTCCTGACCTTGTTCCTCTCCAATAGAACTCTCCTCGTCTGAGTCAATGCTTGTGATGTCACTCTGGGAGTCTAGGCAATGACTGTCAGAAAGGGAATGGGCGTGAGTAAGGTCAGGGTATGAGTCTTCTTTTGCATCTTTTGTTTCGGTTTCATCTTTTTTCCCCCTTTGGATGTGCAGATTCGATAAACATCTCAGATGATGTTGTCATAAAGTTGCCATTCTGTTCTTTCTTATTTCCTTTCTTTGAGCTTCCTTTTTTGTCTGTGTTGATAGATGATGCGTCCGCACTCTTTGCTGGTTCTTTCAAAGGGGTGTGTCTGTGAACATTGGCCTTTTGAGTATGACTTTGTTGGGTGAGTACGACCTTTGGTTGATTGTCTAGTCCTTCTTGCACAGCATGAATTATTTGTGCGAATGCGTCGCCCCTCGTTTTGTCTGAATGTTGCAACTGTTCAGCGAGTTTTACAATGGCTCGTTCCATGTTTTGTAGCACATTATCTGTCTTTTGGTTGTGCGCTTCTATCAGCTCATACAGAGTGTTATCATTTGTTCCTTTGGACGTGGTGTGTTCTGACTGTTCATGCTGCAAATCAACTTTTCTTTCAATCGCTTCCGTCATTTCTTCTTCGATGTTTTCGTCATACAAAGGTCGTGCACATATCTGACATGTAAATTGTCTTTGCGTTTTTGCAAATATACAAACTTGGTATGTTGGTAGTTTTGTGCAAGAATAATGTATTTTCCTATTACAATCTGAGCATTTCAGGAATCTCTCGTTGTTCTTTTCATTGCAAGTGCATTGAACGTCAATTTGTAATGTGTGTGTGTGTGTGTGTGTGTGTGTGTGTGTGTTGTGTGTGTGTGTGTGTGTGTGTGTGTGGTGTGTGTACGTGCATGCTTGGTGTGTGTGTGTGTGGGGGGGGGGGGGGTGTGTGAGTGTGTGTGTGTGTGTGTGTGTGTGTGTGTGTGTGTGTGTGTGTGTGCGCGCGTGCATGCGTATATGACACCATTTTAAATATCTTTGCTTAGACCTGTTGTTCAGATTAAGCGTTGGAGAAGTATTGTTATCACTAGTATCATTCGTATTCTTATCATTATTAGACTACTGACATCAGACCATAAGCACATTACGTTAGCTGTTACAAACATGTTGACTTAGCCTTTGATATCTGTTAGTTCAGATCGTTAAATCTGCTTTGCTCCGAATGTTTTGAAAAATTGTTCTGCATGACGTCAATGTACCAGATGACGTGTACACATGTGACAAAACATACATGATATGCCCAGAAGCTTTGTGAAACTCACAAAACCTTTTCAGAAAGAAGAAGCTTTTTGTTTTTGTTTTTTTTTTAGGGGAAGGGAGCGGACCGGACGAGAAGGGGGGACGGGGAAGGATTATGGAACTCCCCCCCCCCCCCCACTCCTCCCTCTCGCTGGCAAGATCGGCACTGGGACATTTTTGGCACGATGCCTCTCATACTCCTCTTGGAGAAGGACCCTCAGATCCCCTCTTGGAACATCTCCTATCCCCATGTAACTGATCTGGCCGTG
>JAFLJL010018814.1:44386-59386 GCA_018398815.1 Conus ventricosus | reverse complement strand
CAGACCGGAAATGTGCAATGTTTTGAAAACCAGCCTAAAGAAGAAAATGGATAGCGGGACTGATCATAGGATAACACATCACTGGTCAGCGTTCACCCGCTAACAGCAAATCAAATCATCTTGAATTTTCCTCATTTCTTGATTTCCTTTTGTCCCTTTTCCTCATTTCATTTCCTTGACTCTTTCATTCTTCTGTCTGCTAATAAAACAAAGAAAATCGGTATTTACCTCTCAGTTAATCTCATGTTTGTCCTCAATTCGGAGTGGCTTTCGTTTCACCAGTTTGTACAATTCTTATTCGTAAATGGTTCTCTTGTTTTGTTTTGTTTTGTTTTTGTTGTTGTTGTTTTTGGTATTATAAACTTTGTGACTTCTTGCACTGTAGATATAGGGGTAAAGATCCCATGGCGATGTATTTTAAGTGTAACGGAAGTGAATTAAATTGCTATGGTGAAATTAACAAGAAAAGGTGGCCAGAACAACAAAAGGGGGGGGGAAAGAATAAAGGGGGGGGAAGGGGAAAGGAAGAAAAAAGGAAGGAGCCCCTGCTAAAACCTAAAAAAACCCCTTAGGTTCACGACAACAGAAAGAAGGGATTAGGGGAAAGGAAGAAGGAAGGAAAGGAAAACCCAAAAAGAGAAAAGGAAGGGACGACAGGAAAAAAACAGGCGCTTTCCCCCCAAAAAGCAACAAACGAACCTAAAAAGAGCCCCCCACACCAAAACCACCGGAAATAAAAAAAAGAAAAGGGTTTTTTACCCCAAAAACCAGGAAGGGAGGGGGGGGGGCCCAAAGTTTTACAACCAAAAAATGGCTCTTTTTTGTTTGGGGGTTTTGGGGTTTTTTTGTTTTTTAAATTTTGTGACCGATGTGTTTTTAAAAAAACCCCGGGGGCAGAAAAATGAACGGAATGTTTTTATAAAACTATGGTTTTCCCCTTTTTTTGGGGGGATCCCTAAAATTCCCCCTAAAAATCCGTCCAAAAAATTTCTATTTTTTTTTTTCCAAAGAACCAAAAAACCCCTTTTTCCCCCTTTCAGGTTTGGCCCCCATTGAAGGGTTTGTTAAAAATTTTTACCTATGTTTTTTTTTTTTTTTGGGTGTTTTTTACTTCCCCCCTCTGCCTGTATTCGAAAAAAAATTTTCATTTTTGGACGAAAAAAAACTAAGGAATCTCTTTTGGGGCCCTTAACAGGGAACAGCCCCCCCCAAAATTACAAAAAAAACCCCCCGGAGTTAAAGGCCCCAAGACCCCCCTTTTCATCCCTTTTCCCCTGCGTTTTCCCCAGGTTTTCAAGTACAAATGTGTTTTAATGTTATAAAAAGGCCCGACCCAAAATTACAGTAATTTTTTTTAAATTTTTTCCCTTATTTTAAAAATTTTTTTAGTGGGGAGGGTTTTGGGAGTTGTCTCAAAGGTTATACAGAAATGCCTTGTAAACCCCCCCACCTTCAAAGGGTTCCTTAAAAACCCCTTTATTTTTTTTTGAAGAATGAAAACCCCCTGCAATTCTTTTACGTTTTGGGGGTTTTAAAAACAAAAATTGATTCAACCCCAGCAGAAGCCGAAAAACTGAAAAACTTTTTTAAAAGAGATGTGGGGGTTTTTTTTTTAAACGGGAAAAATTTTGGGAAATTTCTTTTTAAAAAAAAAGAAAAAAGGTTTTTTGTTTCCTTAAAAAACCATTTAGAAAAAAAAATGGGGACTATTTTTTGGATTCTCCCCTTCTTCCTTTTTTAAAAAACTTTCACTAAAAAACATGCACCGGCGCAGAAAAGAAAAATAAAAAAAAAAAAAAAGGCGACCGGGGACTTTTCCCAGAAATTTGGGCCGGGGCCCATCGTTTCAAAAGCAAAAAAGGGGCCCAAATCGGCCCCGGGTTAAAAATAAAATTTTGGTTTTTTTTAAAAAAAAATCTCAAATCTTTCTCAAAACGTGACATTTTTTTTTTTAAAAATATTTTCAATTTGTGCACCCCGTTTTCCCACCTAAGAAAGGGGTAAATAAAAGATTTGGGAAATTTTAAATAAAGGGGAAAACTTTAACCCCTTGGGATTTTTATTAAACTTTTTTCCTTTGGAAATTAAAAAGTTTTACTTGTTTAAAGGTTAATTTGGGGAAAAATCTTTCCCAAGGGTTTTCCACAACCTTTTTCCCAGATTTTTTTGATGTGTTCCCTTTTAAAAGGGCTTTTCTGAACTTTCGGGTACTTTTCCAAATAGGGTATGGACCCAATTTTGAGTAAAAAAATTTTTAAATTTTTTTCCAGGTTTTTCATGTTTCCTTTGGGGGCAGTTTTTTTTTTTTAAAAGGCTAGATGTTTTGCTTCTTCAAAAATTTTTAAGTTTTTCAATTTAAAGGATATCTACACCCCAAATTTTTGCACATTGTTTTTTAAGGTTTAAAAATTTGGCGGAAAAATCCCCCCGAAAATTATTTGCTTTTTTCCCATTTTTTTTTAGTTTTTTAAAAGGGGATAAAATTTGGGCTTAATTTTTGGGAAAAAAATTTCCCCTGTGGGTTTGGTGTTTTTGACCCGAACAGCTTTTAATCCCGTTTTTAAAAAGTGAGAACCATTATTGGGAAGTTTTTCCCCTGTCGCTTTTTCGGGGGAAAAATCTTTTTTTTCCGGTTGGGCCCGGGGAAACCCCACTTCTTTTTGGGACTTTTAAACCCTGGAACCCAATTTTGTTTTGGAGTTTTTCTGGGTGAGGGGGGAAAAACCCTTTTGAAATCTTCAATTTGCCCCCTTTCCTGGGGGCAGTTCCCCACCACCCTTTGTGGGCTGGGTGGGGCCCCTCGGGTTGGAACTTTCCGGGGAAACCTCCGGGCCCCTTTCCCCTTTTCCACCCGCCTTTGGTGAATTTGGGGGGTTCTGTCCTGCGTTTCCAGGGGGGGCCGGGAAAATTTTTTTTTTCACGTCTGTATTTTTTGTCTTCTGGCAGAAACCAATGGGGAAAATTATTTTTTTTCACAGCCTTTTTTAAAAATTGGGGGACAATTTTAAAAATTTATTTTTAAAAAAAAAACCGCTGAACGGGCATTTTTTTGGGCCATTGTAAACAACGTCGCGGCGTTACCTTTTTGGGTCACTTTTTTTGGGCCCGTCGGGGGGTTTTCTTTTTGGCTAAAATTATTTATTTTTTAAATTTAGGAAAAAAAAAAAACTTGGGCCGATGTAAATTATTTTAGGGAACTTGGAGGGGGAAATTTTTCCCCCGGGCCCTTTTTTTTGGGCCCGCCGTTTTTTTTTTTTGTTTCTTTTTTTTTTCATTTTTTTATATTTTTTTAATTTTGTTTATTTTTTTAATTTTTTTCCAATTTTAAAGTTTTGTTGTTTTTTTTTTTTTATACTGGGGTTTTCTTGGGGGTTTTATTTGACAAAATTTTTTAAAATATAAACAATTTTTTTTTTAACTTTAAGGGAAAAAGAAAAAAAAAAATAATAAAAAAAAAAAAAAATTAAACTTTAGGGGGGTTAAAATTCCCGGGTTAAACCCTCCCCAAACCTTTTCGCGTACCTGAATTTTAAAACCCCTTTTTTAGGCGGGGTTGTTCTTTTTCCTTTTTGGGGGGGGGTTTTCGGCCGTTAAAACCCCAAAGAGCGCGAAAACCGGCCTGAGGGACGGCGGGGCCAAAGCCCCCGAGCCTTCTGGGATGCCGGTTCCCTGTTCCTGGATTTTAAGCTAATTATTTATTTATTTTTGGGGGGGGCCCAAAAAAATTTTTAATTAAAAAATATTTTAAAAATTTAAAAAAAATAGTTTTGGCGGGGATTGTTTTTTTTTTGTTTTTTAACCCTCTTTTTTTTAAATTTTGGGGGTAATGAGTGTTAAATTTGTTGTTTTGGGATTTGGGGGTTCTTTTTTGGGTTTTATTTTGCCCCCTAAAAATTTTTTTTTTTTCCTTCTTTTTCCTTTTTTTAATTATTTTTACCCCCCCCTTTTCGTTGGTCTCTTTTAATTAAATAGTATTTCTTTTAAAAATTTGCTTATTTTTTTTTTTTTCCAATTTATTTTGGGGGTTTGGGGTCCGCCCCTCCCCCTTTTATTATCCTAATAAATTCCCCCTTTTTGGGGGGTGGGTTTAAGGGGGTTTGAGGGGTGGTGGGGATTTTGCCCTGCCCTCTCCCTCCACCCTCACGGGTTGTTTAATGGGGGGGGGGCCGGGGCCCCAGTAAGGGGGATAGGGGGGGGAATTTTGGGGGCCTGACAAATCCAGCCCTTTTTGGGGTGGGTTTGGCCCCCTCCGGTCGTTTTTTTTAGCAAAAGTTGGGGTTGGACAACCCTTCTTTTGAAAATTCCCCGGGGGTGGGGGTGGGGATGTTTTTTTTTCCTTGTGAGTTCTCCCATGTTTTTAATGGTAACCCGATTTTGGGGGTGTTTTGGGTCCCAAAGCCGGCTAAAGGCGCAGGAAAAGGGTAGGCCCCGTTGGTTTTTGGGTTTAAATTGCGTCAAATACCGGCCCCCCCCGTTTTTTTAAAATATGGTTTTTTTTGGGTTTTTTTTTTTGGGAAACCTGGTACTTTTTTTAATGGGAAATTTTTCCCTGGGGGTTTTTTTCACTAGCATTTCAAATTTTTTTTTTTTTTGTTTTTTTTTAAAAAAACTTTTTTTTGGGGGGGTTTCAAAAGAAAAAAAAAAATTTTTGTGTTATTAATTGGTTTTGGTGTTTGGGTTTTTTTAGATTAAAATTAAAGTGTAAATTTCCCTTCCCGGGGTGAAAACCATTAGGCTCCCTGGGTTCCCCCGCCCAAAGGGGTGTTAATTCGGGCGGGGTTTGGGGCATGGCCCCCGCGGGGATTGAAATTTTTCGCTGAAAATTTTCGTTTGCGTTCACCCGTTTTTAAATTTTGTTTTGACCCCATGGGTTTTTACTCTTAATTTTTCCTCGGGTTTTTGTGGGTTCCGGGAAAAATTTTTTATATTTTCGGTCTTTTTTCTTTGCGTGGGTGTATAAATAAGGGTTTTGGGTGTTTTGTTTAATTTGCAAAATTTATTTGAGTTTTGTTTGGTTGGGATTGGGCCAAAGAGGTTTTTGAAGGTTCCCGTCAGGCCCCTTTTTTTTACGTATTTTTTTTTTAAAAGGGTTTTAGGGGGTTTTTCCTAAAAGGTCTATCTAATTCGTTTATTTCCCCTTCGGTTTGCACTCGCTTGCGACAGTTGAGGGCTTCATTCAAGAGTTTTTTGGGGCAAAGGGTTGGAAGAGTTTTTTCCCCTTTTGATAAAAATTTTGGGTATTAGTGCCCGGGAAAAGGATTTCCCCGGGTTTTTTTGGTAACGCTTTTCAGTTGCGGTGTTAGGATAGTGTTCGAAAAGGGGTCGTTCTTTCCCTTTACTTGGGGAATTTTTTACAAGCTTTGGTGTGAATCTGTCCGGGCAGGGGCTTTTCACTTTGTGTTTTGACTGCGCGTCTCAGAGGGAAGGGAAAAATTTTCCCCCTTTCCTGTTTTTGGATTGGGGTTATTGATTTGAAGGCAGGTAGTCTTCCAGACTGGTGTATAGACTAGTGGGGAAAATTTTTGGGGGAAAGACCACTTTTTCAAATCCCATTTTGTCATTTTGACTTTTATTTCAACCAAGATTTCTTCCCCCGCTGTGGGTAGGTCTGTGCAAACTTTTTTGGGTTTTAATGTTTGGGAAATAAGGAATTTCTACGAACCCCATTTCGGAACGTTTTTCCCCCCGTTTTTATTTGAAAACTTTTTTTTGAATCACTTTGGAAAATGGCTACTGCGAGGACGTCGGTTTTACCCGTCTCAAGAAAGGGGAAGGGATTGACCCGGGCTACTCCCGTGTCTCACACACCTCCCGTTCGGATTGATATTGATACCAGTGGTGCCTTTCGGAGGAGGAAACCCCTGTCACACGTCTCCTCTCAATATAACCAACCCCCTGGTTTACCGTCTCCGAGGGGGACGAATTCCCACCTCCTTTCCGTGTTTTGGCGACCTACCCCCCCCGAGGAGACCCAATACGGCCCCGCACCGTTCCGCGTCCCCTGGACCCGTTTCCCCTGGACCATACTTTGATGAGGTTTGAGAAGAAGAGAGGGGGGCAAGGAAAAAAGGAAAAGGAGAAAAAGAAAAGGAGAGAAAGAAAGAACAAAGGGGAAAGGAAGGAGAAGGGAGAGAGGGAAAGCGAAAAAAAAGAGGGAGGGAAAAAAGGTTTGGGGGAAGAGAAAGAAAAAAGGGAAAAAAAGATGGAAGAGGAAGGAAAAGAAAAAAACAAAACAAAAAGACAAGAAAAAGAGGGGGAAAAACCCAAAAAGGGAAAAGAATTCGATTTCGAAACTCGTCTTAATGTTGACGAGAGAAAATCCGGGGAATTCATTCGCAACTAAGGGGAAAAATCTCTCTGGACCGCCACAGCCCGCACTGTACCGGGACCGCAGGGTGGGAAAAAAACCCCCACTTGTTCCCCCCATGATTCAATGCCCAATCAATATAAGGGGTCTATTGCACTTAATGAAATTTTTAACTGTGGCCAAGCTTTTGAGAAAAAAAAAAAAGGCTCATACATGACAACTCACGGTAAAGCAAGGGAACTTTCGTGGACATTCCACCAGGGGCTACATAAAACCCCGAAAACTGCTTTGGAACTAGACCCCATGACCCCCAAGAGCACGGAGCAGTTCGATCCATTAAAAAGCTACCGTGAGACTTTTTACCAAATTGCGGGGGCTTCGCGATCCCTCGATTATTGGGGGGAAACGCAGGTTTGGGAATGAACAATTATTTTTTTGGAACTCAAAATTCGTTCGCCTACCCCACGCGCAAGTTTTGGGGAGGGCCCCAAACCCCAGAGTTAGCAGAGCATGAGGTAGCTGAGGGCCACCGATCCACGATATTTCCATTCCCCAAAGACCCGGGAAAACCCAGGGAGGGTTCGTCGCCAACACATCTTCGCGCCACCGACATTTGTCTCCCGCAAGTGCAGACCACCAAAACCCAAAAAGGGACAAACCAGGCCAGAGCCCACATGTTTTTTAGTGGCCTCGGTCATCGGCCGGTCGGCCCTGACCGCAAAAAAACAACAAAACGCAAATTAAAGGGGATATGGGGGGGTGGAAGTGCACACCGCCCCCTACCTTCCTGTCAGGTAGCGGGGAAAAAGTTTTTCGGGCCTCAGAGACACGGGGGCTACGGCAGGTTTGTTGCGAGAAGTTTACCCAAGGGTCTCCCCGGAAATCCGCGAATCGCGGGGGTGAGTACGTTCACGCCACCGATCAAGGTGCTTTTAGCCCTCGAGCCCCACTTCAAGGGGGAAAATATGGGCGTGGCTTTTGAAGCAACCGGTACTCCCTCCTCAAGGAAAACAGTCTGCAGGGGGGATGGGGAAGCTTCTCCTAAACCCTGAGTTACCTCCGAGGGGTTCGTCGCCGCCCCACCGGGGGCAGGCAAGAGAGAAAAGGATCTTAAAAAAACCCTTTTTAAACCCTCCTTCACGCGACCAGGGCAGTTTAGAAAAACCCAGCGATCAAGGGGGCTACAAAACAAAGCCCCCACTGAACAAGATAAACACTGTGGGGAAAGTTCTCGAAGCGGCCCAATGGGAAGATCAAGTTCGTCCGCAAAAGGGCTTCTGCACCGGCAGTTTTTTCTGCCACCACCGGGACCCAGTTGGTCGTACCAGAAGCGCTTCGCAGACGTGTTGCGTCTGGGACAGACCCGCCCTGGGGGCACCTGGGGAAAAAGCGCCTCTGGGGAAAGGATTCGCAAGCCCTCTTTTGGGGCCCGGCGATTCAACTGTCAGGAATTTAATCGAACCAGGTATTTCAGGAACCACGCCCAAGGCGGCAACCAAGGTGCCCTAGGCACAGTTTCCTTGGGAAAAAGAAAAAGGGGAAAATTTGCCCTACCCAAACCCTGTGGGAACCACTCACGAAAAGAAAAAGACGCCAGGTGCGCAAGACCACCTGAGGGAAAATCGCCTTGCCGGAAACTTTTTCCCTGTCTGAAGGCAACCGCCGCACCCAAAGGGGAGGGTAGGGAGTCAAGGGGCCGTTTTTGGGGGCATTTTTTTGGGGAAGGGGGACCCTTTTCCAGGCCCCACAAGGGGGAAAATTCGAGACGCTCGCCACCCCAAAACAAGAAGGGGCTCCGTTTATTTCTGGGGGCCCGGTCGGGTATTACCGAAATTTTTACCCACTTTGCAGAGAAGCAAACCCCTTACCCACAAAACCTCTGCTCGAAAGCCTGAGAATCGGGTTGGAAGGGGGAAGACGTAAGGGTTTCAGGGGGCTGAAAAACCTATATCCAAAGCCATGCTACAACTGCAACCCTGAGCCACTTTCGGCCCCAGAGCGTCCAAATTGGGGTCGGGGGGCCTACCCAAAACCAAGGGGCCGAGGGCGGGTTCCCAAAAACCATCCACGAATTAACGGGAGCGAATTTAACTACCACCCATCTTTGGGGCCGCCGGGGTGGGCCGTGCGCCTTTTATCCTTTTCCTGGCAAGGAATCATTCTAGAGTCTGACCACCCTCCTTGGCCACCTCACAAAATCCGCCATAAGTCGCGACTGATGGGGTTGGGCGGTCGAGCTTCAAAATCAGCCTCAGGTTTTCCCACATATTTCCGGGAAGGGCAAAGTGGGGCAGACTTATGATCCAATGCATTGAAGATTTTTCCCCGCATCTGAAAAATTACCAAGGTTTTACCGTTTTTTTTGTGTTGGTTTGACCCCTCTGCATGCTTACAACCACGGTGCTGGGAACGCAGGGACGTGCCTCGGTGGGAAGGGCTTTTGGGGGGGGGGGGTCCCGGGCGGCAGCCCTCCCTCCCCCCTTTTTAAAGTAGTTTGTCAGTTTACCCTTTTTTTTTTTGTGTTGTTAAAAAAGGATTGGCACCTGGTCTGTCAACTTTTCGGAGAAAAGTCTACCCCCGTGCGGGTTTTCGGCATCCTTTTGCACCGCATGAACATTGCTTTTTTGGAGATACCCTATGTTGTGAAAAACCCCCGGGAAAATCAGATCTTTGGGGTTATTCCCCTTTTATCCAGTTGGGGTTTGGGAAATTTTTAGTTTCTCGGGGGAGCCCGAGTGGGAAAAAACCACGTTTTTCTTTGGCGAGGGATTTTTTAACCCCTCGAAGGCCACTTTCTCCTGACGTGGAGCCAGGGGGAGGGAGAGGAACCTATTTCCGCCCCCAGGTTTTAAATTTACCCTCTTCGTGGGGGGGCCCCTGTCACCCCCTGGTAAGGGGTGCGGTGCTGCGGCTCCGGGTTCCGGACAGTCTTCGCTGAGGATTACCCCCGGCCCACTTTTTTTCCCCCCCTTTCCACCCCCGTTTTGGTGATTTTTTTTCGTGCCGGGGTTTTCAGTCGATTTCCCCGGGGATCGGTTGTAATTATAAAATTAAATTTTTTTTCAAAGTTGTATTTTTGGGACTGGCTGGGCTACTACAAGGTGGAGAATTATTGTGGTTTTTGGGGCGCTGCGAGCGTTTTCCCCTTTTTTAAATATGGGAAAAGAAGTTTTAAAAATTTTTTCTAAAAAGCGCTACGCTAAGCGGTGACATTTTTCTTGTCAGCATTTGGTCGACACAGAGCTCCCCGCGCTTATTTCCATTTTTTCGAATATTCTTTATTTTTGTGTATCCGTCAGAAGAGGATAGCAGTTTGGGGTTTTTAAAATTTTAAAAATTAAATTTTTTTTAATTTTAAGGGAAAAAAAAAAACTTCAGGCCCGGGCCGGGGTTAATTTAGTTCCGCGCGATCCTTTGGGGTCGGGGAAACGAGCGTTTTCCCTTCGGGCGCCCCTGGTTGGTTTCGCTCCCCCTTTTGTCATTTGTTTAGATTTTTTCATTTTTTTTTTACATTTATTTTACTATTATTTTCCTTTAAAGGGTGTGGTTGGTGTTTGTAAATTTTTTTTTCAATCAACACGTCATCTGACTTTTTTTTCCTTGTCAGTTTTTAATACCCCGAGGCCCTTTAGATTGAAGGGGGAGTATTATTATGACAAAAATAGTTTTCATCAGGTTTAAAAGAATTTTTTGGTTTTTTTAATATTAGAGAGAAAAAAAAAAAAAAAAAAAATAATAACAATAATGAAATGGGAAATAAAAAATTAAACTAGGTCAGGCTTGCGGGGGAGCCCCTTTCGCCCTAATAGCCCGCACCACACCATATTTCAGCGTACTGATGTGTTCTAATGCCCCTTTTTTAGGGCGGGGGGGTTTTTTTTGGGTTTTCCCCTTGGTGACGGGGGGCCGGCCAGACCCCCGTTGGGTATACTTCCAAGAGCTGATGAAAGGGGCCGGACGCTGACCGTGGTACTAAGAGCGAGGCCAGAAGGCCCCCCCTGAGATCAGCTCTTCGGGATCACCTGTGTTCCCCCCCTTTGGGCTGAAAAACTTTAAGCTAATTTATTTTTAGCTGTGATGGGTGGTTTGGTAGCCCGGGGTGGGGGACATTCTGTTTTGGCGGGAGATTTGTGAGGGAATGAGTGTTCTGAATTGTTAATGTGGAATTTGAGAAATTTTTGGCTGGGGTAAACCCCGTTCCTCCTTCATTTAATTTTTTTCTCCCCTACCTCTTTTCTTTTTTATTTTGGGATAATTGTGGGGTTTTAAATTATTGCCCCTTTGGGGCCCGGGTGGGGGGGTTTTGTTGGGGGTTTTTTGTCCATTAATAATCTCTTTTAGGTGGCGCACTTCTTTTTCCCCCCAATTTTTCTCTCTATCCTCCCTCTTCTTGTATCGTCCCTTTTCCACTAAAATGGAATAGATTTTTCTTTTAATTTTTAAAAAATTGCTTATTTTTGGTTTTTGTTTTCCACGAGGGTTTGAGGGGGGTCGGGAGTGTTTGGGGCCCGCCTGTCCCTCTCTCCTCTTCCTCCCCACATCCTGATACGGGACCTTTACCCCGGGCAAAAGAAATTCTGATTAGTTGGGGAGCTTTGTTACATTAAAGCAACCTTGGGACTTTTGGGGGTGAAAAACCATTTTTCCCGGGCTTTCCCCCCTTGGAAAGCGTTTAGATTTCTGTAGAAGGGAATATTCTTGCTTTTGATTGTTCTTAACAAGCTGTCATCTGCAAAAAGCCTTTTTGTAGTTCCAGGGGAGGATTTCACTTTTGTCATTTATTAAAATTAAAAAAACAGGGCCCCAAAAATTTTCCCCGGTACCCTGACAAAAATTGGTTTACAAAGGGGTGACGACCCCTTTCCCCAAAAAACTTTCGCGGGTTTCCCCAAAGGGAATGATCTAGCCCCTTTTAGCAAAGAACCGCCCAAGCCGATGTGTTTTAATTTAAGCAGCAGGGCCCCATGTCAACCTTTCAAGGCTTTAGAAAAGGCTAATAAAACGCACTATTTGTTGTCTGTTGTTAAAACAGTTATTAAAATCATTGAGAGCTGTTATAAGTTAAGTCTCACAACTCCTTCGCTGTCTAAAACCATGCTGGGCGTTATCTAAAAGTCGTATTTGTCAAGATGGTCCATTATGCTACTATTATTATGTGTTCAAGTAGTTTTGCTGATATGGATGTAAGAGATACAGGTCTATAGTTCTCTGCTTTTGTTTTGTCACCCTTTTTGAATAAGGGAACAATGCTCGCATCTCGCCACTCATCGGGTATTACTCCCTGGTCCAGTGAAGCTTGGTAAAGTAGTTGGTATACCTCACTCAATTCATTGGCGCATAATTTTAAGAGCTTGCTAGGAACGCCATCAGGACCAGTAGCTTTGTTTTCATTGGTGTTGGTCAGTAACTTAAATACTCCTGCTTTGTTTACTTTGATGTTTTGCATTTCAGGGAGTTTATCATCATCCTTTAGTCTAACGTTAATTAAAGCTTGGGATTTGAGAAAACTGAACAAAACTGCTTGTTTAGTAAATTTGCTTTCCCTTCAGGGTCCTGTATTAGGTTATTCTGGTTGTTTCTCAGGTCTGGAATCCCAATGTTGTCCTGTCTCTTACTCCTTAGTAAGACCATAATTTCTTGTTTTGATGATCACCTTCTGAAATCATTGAATTAACATAATTGGAGTGAGCAAGCCTACATTCTCTCTGACACCTTCTCTTAATATGTTTATACCTAACCAGTAATCTTTCTGAATTAGGGTGAAGTTTCATCTTCTTAAAGAAACGATGTTTCCTTCTCAACAAACGTTTAGTTTTTGTAGTAATCCATGGCTGGTGGTTCTTGCTTGAAGTTATTTTAGTAGGTATGTTGTCATCCATAATAAATTCCAAGTTAGTTTTTATTCACTTCCAAAGGTCACTGACATTATCTTTAACACTATGGGACCTCAAAAAAAGACGACTGAAGTCATGAGTATCCCTGCGCAATTTTGGTAAGTCTGCTTGGTTCCAGAGTCTGATGGTACGTTTAGGGGGTTTTCTTCGAAATGGTTGAAAGTTGCTCTCTTAGAGAATTATGTCATGATCACCCAGGCCTGCAATTAAATCCTGATTGCCTAAAGCGCCTGGACAATTGGTAAAAAATAAATCCCGGATGCCTTACCACGAGTTGGTGTTTCAACTGACTGCACTAATCCAAGGTCTTTGGTGGTATCAAAAAACTGAGTATTAATTTTTTTGGGGATTGATTACCAATAGGCATCTTGCGCCAATCAATATCTGGTTTAGTTAAGTCCCCACCAATCCATAATAGGGCCTTCCATTGGCCAAAGCAATGTCAAATTCCTGAAAATAGCAACATTCTTTTTTAATCGATCGGGGGTCTGTAAACGATCCAACATGACGGGTCTTTTATTTTTAAAAATTAATCCACAAAAAAACTTTCACTTTTTTTTTGCCTTGATTAAAAACCACGGGGCTAATCTTCCAAAGGGGCAACAAACTCCCCCACCCTTTTTCCAAGGCCTTTCTATAAAATCAAAATCCTCCTTAAAGTTCACTGCGGGCCAGTTTCTACCAAGTTTCTGTTCCATTAAACTCAATGTTTTTTTTGGTGACAAAATTTACTAGTTTTTCCCTTTCTTTTATAAGAGATTGAAAGTTTACGACTACATTTTAAATTTTTCTTTTTTTTTTTTAAAGATTGGGGTTCAGTTGCACTTTTTGATTTGGGATTTTTATCATTTTTAAACAGGGGTGGATCAAACTTGGGCAAAATTTCAAGTTTAGGGGACATAAGACCGTATGGCGAAAGCTTGGCTGTGTCTGGAAGTGGCATTGTCTTCATCTGTCCGTGGGCAGGGGTGGTTGGGTCGTGGGGTGTGCTCGTAGCTGGAGGGTGGTGTCTATTGCCGGTGGGCTCTGCAGTCATGAAATACGGGCTGGTACACCCATGGGGATGTATTTTAAGGCTGTTATGAGTTGCATCCTGTAGTCTGATTTACCTCTGTTCAGAGCAGTTATGTCCCTTGATATCTTAATGGCGTGTCCTGCGCGTGCCTGTACCCATCGTCAACACAGCGCAGGCCTCCAAGGGTGGTACAGGAGTGCTCTAAAGGCAGATGAGGACAGTTTTTATCTTGGGAGCATCGATTAAGACTGAAAGATTGACTATCATGTTGTGTATCAAAAGCATGGAACCCAAAGAAATCTTGAGAGATATCAGCAGTTCTACCATTCAAATCACCGTTCAAAATGACATAAACATCATTATCAGCAGGTCAGTCAGACATTCTTCCAGTGTAGCAATACCATTATGTAGATCAAAATAGACATAAAAAGGAGATCCTTCGGGGGGAATGTACGAACAGACATACAAAATGTCTCTGTCTGTTCCAAACAAGAATTTGTCAATCAGAAAAAATACTTAGATTTGGATAAATTTACGTCAATCGATCTAACAAAGGGGATGAATTCATTTTATTAAACATACACCTCCAGATCGTCTTCCCATGATTTGTGAACTTACTGCAGGCTTGCAAAATGTTTTATAACCAACAAACAAATCATCACTACATTCATCAATAAATGTTTCCGTTAAGCAGACAAAGTCAAACAGAGAACGGGAAAAGCCGAGTCTGGCTCACCCGCCCTCAACTGGTCTTAACCAGTTTCGGGCGGTTGCTCCAGACTAGGCTTTTTCCCGTTCTCTAACTAGTAAACTCTACAAACAAACATACTGTGTAGGATTATCCGTTTTCAATACTAATTTACTAAACTTTTCAGATTTTAGTTTTTGCTTAATTCTGCGTTTTTCCTGATCATTTTCAATAACATCATTTTCACGCATACATTCATCAAATGCGTCTCTGTCTTTCATGTGAAATAAAAACTACAGTCTTTAGCTGTTCTCTAAAGTCTTTTAAAAACTGAGTTATATTTTTGACATAAAATCCACACACTTATCCCAGCATGTCTTCCACTGAAAGCCAGTTTTGATAAAGTATTTCTTTTTTTTACTATGTCTTTTTCTGGCGAACAGTCATCTATAATAAATAGTGTTTGTGTTCCTTCAAACAGTCTATAAAACTGCTCTAAACACTCACTCAGTTTATTGCTAGGATCAACTAAATATATTTCATCTTCTGTCCATATAAACATTCTATCATGATATGCTTTGTTCCATTTAAGAGTTGGACAGAGAAAATCACAATATGATCAAAATTATAGCGATAAAACGTTTGTAATAGGTCTAGGACAAATATTGTTTTTCCACAACCAGTCTGCCCACAAATCAATGAACAATGAGGGGTTTTTGTCATAAAGTTTAACTGCTCTATAGGTTTATAACAGAATTTAATCTAATCCAGTTATTGTTTTTATCATGCTCTCTGTCAAAACTTGTTCAGTATAATAAAACCCTATAAGGCCTAAATGTGTAAGATTAATCCAATCAGTTCTGTAAGATTGTTTCTATTTAGACTAATATTGATTTTTTTGCTTGTTGTTATGACCTTAATATCCTCACCATGTGAAGAATGCGACGGTAACTTTAAGACTGTCAACGTCTAAGTTTTGCCAGCTAATTAGAATTCCTTTTAGAAGGACATCATAACGCCCACAACCCCATCCCTCTTCACATCTTTTATGACAGAAATTTCAATATCATTGGGAACGTTCTCCCCAATTTCATTG
>JAFLJL010018814.1:26500-44286 GCA_018398815.1 Conus ventricosus | reverse complement strand
TCTTTTTTAAAAAAACGAGTTATATTTTTGACATAAAATCCACACACATCCCAGCATGTCTTCCACTAAAGCCAGTTTTGATAAGTATTTCTTTTTTTTACTATGTCTTTTCCCTGGCGAACAGTCATCTATAATAAATAGTGTTTGTGTTCCTTCAAACAGTCTATAAAACTGTTCTAAACACTCACTCAGTTTATTGCTAGGATCAACTAAATATATTTCATCTCTGTCCATATAAACCATTCTATCATGATATGCTTTGTTCCATTTAAGTTGGACAGAAAATCACAATATGATCAAAATTATAGCGATAAACTGTTTGTAATAGGTCTAGGACAAATATTGTTTTTCCACAACCAGTCTGCCCACAAATCAATGAACAATGGGGGATTTTTGTCATAAAGTTTAACTGCTCCATAGTTTATAACAGAATTTAATTTAATCCTTTATTATTTTATCATCTCTCTGTCAAAACTTGTTCAGTAATAATAAAACCCTATAAGGCCTAAATGTGTAAGATTAATCCAATTCAGTTCTGTAAGATTGTTTCTATTTAGACTAATATTGATTTTTTTGCTTGTTGTTATGACCTTAATATCCTCACCATTGTGAAGAATGACGACGGTAACTTTAAGACTGTCAACGTCCTAAGTTTTGCCAGCTAATTAAATTCCTTTTAGAAGACATCACTAACGCCCACAACCCCATCCCTTCTCTCAAATCTTTAAGACAGAAATTTCAAATATCATTGTGAACGTGTCTCCAAATTTTTCATTTGCGGAATGAACTGTAATTTTGTAGAAGCTCTTTCAAAACCGATTCTTTTCTGTGGAGGATGTACTGTTTATTCCCATACGGCTTTATTTCAATCTCTTTTCGACTATTGTCCTCTGGCATAAGACTTACATGTAAAGGCCAGAGTTGAATGCTTTTCTGAAACTTTTTTGGCGTAAAAAATGTAAATGGCTTATGAATTCAAATTTTATGTCCCATTCTAAATATGGTTTCCAAGTGCCATTTGCTGTCAGGTTTTCGAACTATTTTATATTCATACTGGCCAGCATTATTGCTTCTACATTGCGTAGTTGTTTTTAGTTTAGGAAACCTTTTGTTGTCGCCAACCTCTTTGCATTTATAATCACCATCTTTAGTGTACTCAAAACCATACAAAGCGCCTATCTCACCATTCTGTTCAAAGTCCGCAACGTCTGCAAGGTCTTTTAATTCTAAAGTTATACACCTACAGGCGCTAATGTAACTCCTGATTCTTCTGGCCCACGCGACATTATTTTTTAGTAACAGTATTATTTTATTTCTAAAACAATGTGAGGTTATCACATTTTACAACTTTCCTGCTTTGTCTGCGATTTTTATATTAAATGATCCGACCCTCCACAAACTAATCTTTTAAACTGTAAATTAGGGAATTGTATAATTTCATAATCGCAATATGCAGCTTTCCTGACGGAAGAGCTCTTAAAACAGTTGAGGCCTTCCATCATATAAGTTTTCATCAGTGCTCAGCTCATCCAAATGAACATAGAGTAATGAATGTAATGCAAGATCGAGCGGATTTCCCCCTCATAAGTAGTTTTGTTTGGTGCAACTCTAAATCTATGATTGTCAGCTGCAAAGCCTAACATTTTAGCTAGCCCCTTTATCAAAATAGTAACCTACTTCTTCTTCAGGCTTGAATGTTAACATTGTTTTCAGATTGCATTGTTAAGTTTGAGAGTAATGTCGAAGTTACTCATTGCTTCTTTTAGTGAGCAAAACCCGTAATAACCATCAGGTATTGTTAACTGGCTAACTTTGGTCCCTGATTTGTCAAATTTTAGAATCGTATTATTATTCTTGGATTCACTTATATTAAACCATACGACTTTGTAAAAAATTTCATGGAGTGCAACCCTTCGGTTCCGCAATTGTTATCAATAGCATGTTCTAAAAACGAAGGACGGTCTTGGGTTGTTATTGTTACAAACATTTTTAAACAAAATAAAAATGAGGCATTCAAATATACTGAGCAAAATATTCTGTTGGGCCGCACTACAATCTTAAAAATATAACAACTGATACTCTTGACATTTCTGTGACTCAGTCTGACGCCTTTCAAGTAAAGGTTAGTACTCCATTGAAGAGCTATCTTAACCCTCCTATTAAAAACGACCACATCCCGAAAGTGTGGTTTAGTCATCCGATGCAGTTTTTATCAGAACCAGTTAAACTTTGCTGTGTTTTGTGCATCAACTGGGTGTGGAGTGTCGTATGCTGATCACTTAAATCATCCTGATCCTTTGGTAGAGTCAGTGTACAGATTTCATTTTTATTACACCTTCAGACGTATTTTGACTGAACTGCAAGCGCCATTGCCAAATGACAAACCGTTTAATCCATTCAGCAACAGAAATAGACATGAAGCTTTTGAAAGGATCTGTAACGAATTTCAATATTAAGGCCAAGACAGACTTTAGACAAAAGTTGGATCTTAATCATGGTCTAGGCACCCCTTATTTTTGGGGCGTGCACAGAAAGTATAACTATGACTGGAATCCTCCTTACACATCTTTCTCTTCAGGCACAGCTGTTCACCTCGGTCCATAGAGCAAGAGCATAAAACAGCATGGACAACATTTATCTTAGACACTTCTAAGGGCCTAACTAAAGCAGGAATAGAACGAATAAACGACTCTGTTCGTACTTACGTTTGGTGTTTGCTAGGTTCGCAAGCACAAACGAGATCGAGCATAACAGATCCTTCTACTGGTTTTGATGCACAAAAACAATACTTAGCAAATTTAGAGGACGCCATTAATTCTACAGTTGATTTACCTTCAAGTATAAAAAGGTACCAAAATGTTTTTACAATTTGCAAGATCGAAAGTAGACTTTGCTGTTGGCACTGGTTTATACATGCTGCCTTCTGACCTCAGACTCCAGATAGGAACAATAATAAACTACAATAATGAAATCCTTGTGGCAGGCATGAACAGAAGTCGGAAAAAACGAAATAAATTCTGAGCCAGTAATATTGCAAGCAGTAAACAAACAAGATGACCCCCCAAGAATAAGTCATCCAATCCCCTGGTCCAAAGCCTAAAGACCGTGAAGTAAAAAAAAATAATGACCATGAATATGAAAAGACAGCACTTGTTTTTGTATTAACCGGCCTAGGATACTTGGTCTTTATCTTACTAAAAATTAACCCAACTATTAAGAGAACTAATGTCCATAAGTGCTCGGCCATAAAGCCAACTACTTTGCTTGCAGTAGACAAAAGCCAGCTAACAACACCCCTAATATACCTGGTAAAGCGTCCATGGCTTTACTGCTAATTTTTTTTAATAAACTGCAAGATGATCAAGCTGTTTTTTACCCATGATTTATCAGCGGAGATGGAGGTGATGGCGGTGGAGGCACTGACCCGACACCACCCGCCTGTAATAGCCATCACCAGTGTACTTATTGCAAAACCTAAGGCCGTTATAACGCTTACTAATGTGACTCCTTGCTCTCTAAACAGTGTTCTATTGTTCTGCTAGCGTTGTGTCTTCATATAAAATTCTTTGGATAGTTTCTCTTATTCTGCTCACTTGAGATCGTAATTGTTCTCGGTTAGTAGACAACACTTCTAGTCTTGCTGATCTTTCTTGTTCAAGATCTTTTAGTCTTTGGGTTATTCTTTCTTTAATATCATGCCCTAAGTTGGCGTCATCAGCCTCAACGAGTTTTTCTTTTTCTCTTTTTATATGCTCATCTAGTTCACCCAGTTTTGCTAAATTGTTTGTTAATTCGCCTCTGATGCTTCTTCAAAGCATGATCAAGGGCCGCTATTTCTCGCAAGGGTAGCGGTGGGTCGTGAATAGTTTTAATGCTGTTTTCTTCTGAAAAACTGGTTTTCTGCTTCTAGTATATTTCGTCTGCTGTTTGACTTAAATCTTAAGTTCCATGTTTTGTATTTGGTTATCTGTTGGGAGTTCCTGCAGTGTGTTTTGAAGTTTAGAAACAGCCTCCCCCCTTAATTTTGGTTTAACAATAACAATGCCAAGGCGATTTCGATCGGCCACTCTAAAGTCTTTGTCTAATTGATTCTGCGCCCACAAACTTTGATGGGTCTCGTTATCTGTAAGCTGAACACGTTGTCCTTGATTGTTGTTCACAAACAAATGGTCATTTCGTCTACTTCAAAATCATCAGGGGCTATAAATTCGGGAGGTTCTTGACCTAAACTTTTGTAAAATGATCTGATATTCCTTATTTCTGTTAATTCACGCGCAATGAGGGCGCTGAGCGATGCTGTGGCATTTCACTCATGTCGTCTCCAGGATCAGGAACATCATAATCTTCTTCACTTCATTTCCTGCCATGTTTTTAAATAATTAACTTTTTATTTTGTTTTATAAAAATGTCGCAAACATATGGTTCAATTCTTGACCCGCATAGAAGACTGAAAGAGCCCTTTGGCGTGAAGGGAAATAAACGGAATATTATTGTTCCAAATAATCCATCTACTATTGATGCAGATCAAATTCTTACTGTCAAATTTCCAGACCTAGGAGCAGATGAAGTGATTGTGCCAGGCTCTGCGCGACTTACTTTCAAAATAGAACTCGAATCAACAGACACAAACAGGACAGTTGTGCAGAATCGGGGACGGGCAATCGTTAAGAAAATTTCTATAAAACTTGACGGGCAAGAAATATTTTCTTTACACAATGCAGACATATTTTTAACCTATTCTGATCTATGGCTACCACGAATGAAGGAATGATTTTTGCGTTTCAAGGAATCGAAAATATGAAGCACTAAAACACAGAATAGGCGCTGAAGATGCTAAAGACTGCAAAAAGTATGTAGCTGTAAGTTATGCGTATGAAAATCGCTTTTCCATCCCCTTGGATTTTGAGTTGTTAAGTGCGCATGCGCCATACTTTCAAGGGGCATTAAAGACAGATTGTCATACGAACTAACTTTTAATGAATACAAACGTGTTATTAGATCATCAGACACCGGAGCAAAGTACAGCATTTCTGACATCGCGTTAGAGTTTGACATTGTTAGCAACCCTCACTTAGCAAGGTTGATTGAGCAACAATATCAGTCAAAAATTAGAAATATTTTCATCACATAATCATCATTCTCTTGCCATGATGGGCGTAGAGGAGAGATGAGGGGCCCACTCTCGAAGCCAGACACCGCCATCCGGCCCTGTCCTTGCATGTCGCATCAGCGTAGGGCCATCCTTTCCTGGTCCATTCTTTGATGTTGTCCATCCAGCATTTGGCTTGTCGTCCCCTTCGTCTGCCCCCTTCCCAGCGTGCCCTGGATGACTTTTTTTGGGCAGTGAATTATGGCGTATGAACATGCCCGAACCACGACAGCTTCCTCTTCTTGACTGTTGCCAAGGGGGGTTTTCTTGGGGGCCTGCAAGTGATGTTATTTGGCTCCTCACAACGCCCGTTTGTCTTCCGGCCCTTCCCAAGAGATCCGGGGCAAGCGCCCTGAAGCATTTAGTTTTAAAAGTCTGGATTCTCTTGGTGGTTCTCTGCTGTCATGGTCCAGCTTTCGCAGCCATACAGCGGATGGACAGCACCAGGGACTTGTACAGCTTCATCTTTGTAGGAAAAGCTGATCCCCCTGCTCTTCCAGATCTTGTTTAGCTTTGCCATTGCTGCTGTTGCGATCGCTAGTTGGTCTTGATTTCTGTTGTAGAGCTCGAGTGACCGTCTTTGGTGAGAGTGGCGCCAAGGTATTTGAAAGCGCCCACTTTCAAGCTGTTGTCCGTTCATGTAGATTGGTTGTGCTTTTGACCAGGACTTTGCTTTTTTCTGTGCTCACTTCCATTCCATATGCACCTGCCCTTTCTTCCAGTCTCTTTGTCAGGTCTTGTAGTTCTTCGTTGCTGCCTCCCATCGGGTCGATGTCATCTGCGAAACCTCGATTATTGATGATTCTTCCTCCGATGGAGCCCATTTGGAGTGGAAGTCATGGAGGGTTTTCACGCATGATGTTTTCCAGGAAGAGATTGAACAGTATGGGAGATAGCAGGCAGCCTTTGACGGACTCCAACTGTGGTCTTAAAGTAGCCCCCTATCGGTTGTTGAGGAGGACTGCGCTGTGGCGGTGTTATACAGCCCCTGGATGGTTGGCCGAGACCCTCCTCTATGCCAAACTTTCTGAGCCCCTGCCACAGACCCTTGTGCCACACCCTGTCAAACGCTTTCCTAAAGTCAATGAAGTTGTGGAACAGGTCTCTCTGATGTTGCAGATGTTTCTCCATCATTTATCCGGCAGGTGAAGATCTGTTCTACTGTGCTTCCTGCCTGCCCTGAATCCAGCTTGTTCTTCCGCAGGTGTTCTTCGCTCTTTCTTCAGTCGATTAAAGATACTCTGAGCATGATTTTACTGGTGTGGCTAATGAGACTTATTGTTCTGTAGTTCTGGCATTGGCTTTAGATTTCCCTTTTGGGCAGGGGATGATGAGTGATTGAGCCCCATTCTGTGGGCCACTGTTTTGTCTCCCAGATCTTCTGACAAATCGATGTTACTAGAGTGACCAATTCCTTCCCCCATGTTTGAGCAGCTCTGCTGGAATATTGTCTGCTCCAGTGTTTCTCTCCCGAAGGCTGCCGATGGCTTTTTCACTTCTTCTCTCATCACTGGTAGTGGTGAGGATTCCCTTGTGGTGTTGAGTCCCCCTCAAACAGACTGTCGTTTGGCTGTAGGGGGGTTTAGTTGTAAAGTTCTTGGCAGTACTGTGTCCATCTGTTCAAAACAGCGGAGCTTTCTGTCAGCAGCTCGCCTGAGGTATCCTCGATGACTGACGTTCTGTTTTGCTGCGTCTTGGTGAGGTTTTTCAGTGTGGTGAAGGCATGTTTGCTGTTTCCTTTCCATGCCTTTCTTATGTTTCTCGCACTGATTATTGATCCATTGTTCTTTGGCTTCAATCTTTTCCCTTCTTTACAGGTTTTTGGGTTTTTTTGATACTGTGCGGCTTGTTCAGGGCGGGAATTTTTCGTATTCTTCAGTGATCTTCTTTTGTCGCAAGAGGTCAAGGATGTCGTTGAGATCCATGCTTGGTTTTTTCTTCCTCTGTCGCCCCAAGTACCTCCTCTGCTGTTTCGCAGACTGCCTCATTGAAGCTGTTTGTGAGGTCGTGATGTCATTGTCCAGGGGGTTTTGAGTGCCGGAACCCCCCCCCCGACTTGCTGGAATGCCTCTTCTATCTCTGGGTCTTTTAACTTCTCCAGGTCAAACTTGATTCGTGGCTGCGCAGCTTGGTGCTTTTTCTTCAAATTTTATCTTCATTGTGAGCAGCAAAGAGATCGTGGTCGCTGCCTATATCAGCTCCGGGGTATGTCCTCGTCTTTGCTTTATTGATGCTTGATTTGAAGCGCCCCGGAGTGAGGACAAAGTCGATCTGGTTGTGAGTCATTCCGTTCGGCGCATGCCAGGTTGTTCTTCTTGACGTTTGTGGGGGTAAAGGGTGTTGGCAATGGTGAGCCCTTGGGTGCAGGCAAACTCCAGAAGGCGAAGTCCCCTGTCGTTAGTTTCCCCTGTGCCGTATTGACCCACTGTTCCAGCCCAGTCTTTGTAGGCTCTGGGCCGACTTTGGCGTTGAAGTCCCCTGAACTATTTATGATCTTTCTTGGGGGGTTTTCTGATGGGGTCTTCTACTTTCTCGTAGAATTCTTCCACCGCCCGATCTTCGTGGCTGGTAGTTGGAGCATACACCTGTTGATGTTGATGTTTTTTTGGTTTGGCTGACACACGAATGCTGATGAATCTGCTGTTAAACGGTGTGCAGCTCAAGATGCATCCAGTGATTTCTTTGCGCACGATGAAAGCTAGCCTTTTTCATGTAGTGACTCTTCGCCACTGTACCACATCTTGTGTCCTTCCTCTGTGATTGCTTCTCCAAAGCCTGTCATCTTACTTCCGAATACCCACAATGCCCATTGGTAAAGTCTCAGCTCGTGCTCTAGTTCTTTTACTTTGCCGCACTGATGGAGTGTACGAACATTTCAGGTTCCAAAGGTAATTTTCTTTAGTTGGCAGCTTGTATGATGTCTTGCCCCAGTAGCTGACTTTTCACTTCCCCCCCTGGGCTTGTGAGTGGGAAGCGCGGTCGTTTGGGAACCCGGGCCCGGCCGATCCGGTATGTTGCTGGCTATGGTTGTATCTCTCATGACTTTTCTGTGGGCTTAGGTTAATCCTTGGTGGCGCCAAACCCCTCCCAAGTCTCCTACTGTGACAGGTAGTACTGGGCTACAGCTTTACCAGTAGCAACCATTTGTCTGACCTGACCTCAATATATTACGAAAAGAGTGATTCACCATTCTACACATCCTAAAAGCAGGGCAGACCCCTATATGGAATTTTAGTTTTAGTGTTCAGCAAGATCACTCAAAGGTATTTTATTGCTGTGCGAAGATGAAGAACCATTTAAAAGACAAACTGAAAAGTTTCTTAATCCTAAAATAACGAAAGTGCAATGTACAATTGAGGGTAGTCCTAACCAAATCTACGCTAGCGGGCTTAAACCTTATCAGCATTTTGATGAAATAAGAAAATTGTTTGGAGGCGGGAGGCATAGAAGTCCAACAGTAGACCTTGTGTCTAAAGATCTCCATCTTCACAGTGTTAGACTCGATGATTTTTTAACAGCGAAATACGGTTTATGGATTGACCTAAGGTCAACAGAGGATAATCAGTTGCATGGAAGTGGGAGAACTGTTAGAGACGTAATAAACATTCAAATTGACAAAGAAAAAGATGATGATAAACCGCTTAATGCACATTTGTTTTTAATATATGATGCGCAGCTGAATATTCAAGATAACAGATTAAAAGATATACATTACTAAATTATTTGACTTGACTTGCTGACTTGAATTATGGTGTTCCCCAAGGCTCTGTCCTTGGTCCCATTCTGCTTGTTCTATATACCCAACCCATCTCTGATATTGTAGCCCATCATGACATTTCACACCACTGCTTCTCTGATGACAATCAAATCTACATTTCTGGTGACATTTCTTTCCTCTCCTCCATCATCGATCGCTCACAGCTCTGCATCTCTGACATAAAGGCATGGATGACTTGCAACAAACTTCAGTTAAACAATGACAAAACTGAACTGATCTTCATTCTCCCAAAACGGCTCATGTCTACAATCTCTGTTCCTTCTTCTGTCCAACTTGGTACCTCTCTCATTCAGACCTCTACCACTGTGCGAAATCTAGGCGTTGTACTTGATCAGACACTCTCTTTTCAAAATCAGATTTCTTCTATCTGCCGTGCTTGCTACTCGGAGCTTCAGCGAATCAGTTTCTGTGCGCCACCTTCTGTCTGAAGAAGCCACCAAGACTCTGGTTTCTGCTTTCATTCTTTCAAGACTTGACTACTGTAATTCTCTTCTTGCTGGCTGTCCACAGAATCTTCTTGCAAAATTGCAGAAAGTTCAAAATAATGCTGCTCGCCTTGTCTTGAAATCTCCGAAAACCTCTCATGTTTCTCCCTTGCTTAAATCTTTGCACTGGCTTCCTGTTGAAAAACGCATCAAGTACAAACTTTCTTTGCTCTGTTACAAGGCATTGGATGGCCTCGCTCCATCTACCTCTCAAAACTTCTGTCGACCTATACTCCTTCTAGACAGCTTCGCTCTTCTCTGACACTCGCATTCTGCAGATCCCTCGTTTTCGGGCCAGAACACTTGGTGAACGTTCTTTCTCTTTTCAGGCTCCTTCCTGCTGGAACAATCTCCCTTCTGCACTCCGAAACTCAAACAGTCTTTCTTCTTTCAAGTCCTCCCTCAAACAACTCTCTTCAAAACATAATCTTTCTGCTCCTTCGCTGGTGGTGTGTGTACGTGTGTGTGTGTGTGTGTGTGTGTGTGTGTGTGTGTGGTGTGTGTGTGTGTGTGTGTGTTTGTGTGTGTGTGTGTGTGTGTGTGTGTGTGTGTGGTGGTGTGTGTTAGGCTTATTGCTGTAAGCGCTTAGGGCTTTTGTTTAAGATTAAGCGCACTAAATGTTCCTTATTATTATTATTATTATTATTATTATTATTTAAAAAAAGCATGTCTGTTAATGTTAAGCATTATCCAAAAGTACCTACAGCGCCAGAGGTCGGCCAAAAGAAGAGATAGTAGAAACCCCTAACATAAAAACTTTCAGATTAACTAACATTACACAAATGCAACAAAAACTAGAGCAAGACCTTTCAAATACAGCAAAACCAAACGAAGGTATTCTGCTGCCTGTAATGCTGTTACATATGTTAATACTGGAGCATCAACTCTAAGTGCTCTATCGGCAGGAACAAGTGTAGGCCTCTAGCAACAGGCGTAGGTGCACCCGCAGCTTTACCTCTAGGCGGTTTGTCTTTAGCTCTTGGCCTGTGTTCATTAGCTGTAAGTGCTGCTAGCAAAAAAATAAAAACTAAACTCCAAAAGCACACAGCTATGGTTCAGCTAATAACAGCTAAACTTAGTTCGTTCAAACTGACAATAAATAAAGCGCTAGTTGACTCAAACATCACGGATGAAGAATTAGTCGTTACAGGCCGATTGATGACTATAAAAGACAAAGTTTGATCTTCAAAAAAAGGCAAGGGCAAGTTTTTCTCACAGCCGACACCGAGCAGATAAAAAAGGAATGTTTAAAAAAAAGTAAACGAGACATTAAACTCTGTTCTGACAGCTCACATTAACAACATCAAAGGGCGTTTATACTCTAGTTATGAGTCCAAGCACAAAAAGACTGTTGATATTGATTCTGATTAAGACGACTTTGGAGTCGTTGTATTTTTTTAATTTAAATAAATATTTTGAGTTATAAAGAAACTCAACATGGCTAAGATATATGAAGGACCGGACGAATTGTTTGAAGGAATGCTCGAGGGAGAGCGTTATCAAAAGCTTTAAATGATATTAATCTAGAAGTCATTGATCCAACAAACGTACAGGCAAGTGTTGTGCATGCTATTTCTCAAGTTCCAGGCAAACTAACAATAGACCCGCCAGTTAAAGTAATGTTAGCTGTTTTAATCGACTATATAACAATAAATGAAGAAAATCTAGAAGTCTGGGTCTCAACTAAACAACAGGTTATTCTTTCTCATAATGACTTAACACCTGGCTGGCAGACCAACTGCTTACACAGTTTGATGTGGCCGCTGAAGAAGCCAAAATGAGAGGTTCTGGTTGGTCAGAAGGCGAAGTCTTAGAGATCAGATTAAAACAGTCTAAGTATGCACCGATTGTAGGCAAGGCTACATTTCACTACCTCCAGCATTAGTCGCAAAAAGAGCGGTTCTAAACATAAAGAATTCGGACAACAAATGTTTTATGTGGTGTGTTCTTGCAAGGCTGCATTACGTCCGCAAAAACGCAGAGAGAGTATCTAACTACGAACCTTACATCAATGATCTTAACTTTAGTGAATATCCTTTCCTGTTAGCGTGGACAAAATTGATCAGTTTGAAGAACAAAACAAACCAATAACTGTTAATGTATACACATGGTCTGAGGAAACAAATTTGGTGCCTATTAGAGTGTCTAAAGACAGCCCAACAATAGGCGATCCGGCCAAAAGTCATGTGGATTTTACTACTGATTTTTCATCAGCAGGGCTACCACATTACACATTGATACGAACAAGAGTAGACAATGCGGCATACTTCAAAACATGGGCACAAACAAGAATTCTGTAGAAAATGTTTAACAAGAATTCCATCTGCTCCAGCCTCGCTTGAACATAAAAAAAACATTGTAAAAGTTCTGTAGACTGTAATACAGAACTAATTACGCCCCCCACCAGGATCTAAAGTTAGTTTTAAGAACTGGAAACGGCTGCAAACGAGTCCATATGTTTTTACGCAGACTTCGAGTCGCTTATTGTTCCTTATGAGGGCCAACGCCACAGAAACTTCCGAAAACAGTCTTAATGAGTAATCATCAGATTTGTTCATTTGCCTTCATTATTGTCAGTCGGATGGCGTTCATTCAAAGCCAGAATTATATAGAGGGCCTAATGCTGCAGAATACTTCTTAGAACGCATGCAGCAAGTGCGTAACGCCTGTTCTAATAATCTGAATCTCTCAGACATTATTATGACGCCTGAAGATCACAACAGTATGACTCAGCCGCACATTGTTGGATTTGCGGTTTAGAGCTAACGCCCAAGAGTGTAAATCCAACAGTAAGAGACCATGATCACATTAGCGGAAAGTTCAGAGGAGCAGCGCACAACAACTCAATCTTCAACTAAAGTTTGAACCAAAGACATGGAAGCTGCCATCTTCTTCATAACTTGCGAGGTTACGACTCTCATCTTATAATGCAAGCAGTAACCAGCGACTCCAGGGTGTCATGCATTGCACAGTCATCAAAAAGTACAGGGTGTTTCACTTTAAATAACATGTCTTTTTATGACTCTATGCAACACCTGATGGGATCATTAGAGTCACTGGCTATGTCCTTAAAGTCCTGCCCAATAACAGAAGAATATTTTGACCCAACTCTTGTTAGAAAGGGCGTTTACCCTTATGAGTACATGAACAGTTGGGAAAGGTTTGACGAAAAATACACTTCCACCTAAAGATGCGTTCTTTCTAGTCTTAGAGGAAAGGTTATCAGTGATTCTGATTACCAGCATGCTCAAGATGCATGGCAGAAGTTAGATTGTAAAACGATGGAGACTATCATGACTCATACTTGATGGCTGACGTTGCTTGTTGGCGGACGTCTTTAAAAATTATAGAAAGACCTGCATGAAACATTATAGCCTGGATCCCGCGCATTACATTTCTGCGCCTGGATGAGTTGGGATGCTTTCTTAAAAGATACTGGAGTAAAAGATTGATTTATTGTCAGATTTACCAATAAATTCGAGATGATTGAAAACGGATTGCGCGGAGGAATTAGTATGGCGTCGCATCATTACTGTAAAGCAAACAACAAATACTTGGACGACTATGATCCAAGAAAAGGTCTAACTATCTCATGTATTTAGATCAAACAATCTTATGGATGGGCTATGGCGCAATCACTTCCATTACGTAACTTTAAAATGTACACTGGCGGTGGTACGAATAATGTGCAAAGAGCATTAAAGTGGTTGAGCAGATTGACACCAGATCACAGCGTGGTTTCATTCTAGAAGTTGACTTAGAATATCCTCATGAACTCCATGACCTACATAATGACTACCCATTAGCTGCAGAAGTCTAAAGATGAATCCAAGAGAGCCGCCTAAACTTGTGTCTAATCTTCGCGGCAAAAAATTATGTCTGTCATTACAGACTTCTACAATTTTATTTAAGACATGCTTTTAAAGTTGATAGCAGTTCATCGTGTAATTGCTTTTGATCAAGAACAGTTCATGAAACCATACATCATGAAGAACACTGATCTCAGAACTAAATCCACAGATGCTTCAGAAAAAGACTTTTTCAAGCTGATGAACAACACTGTTTCGGAAAGACTATGGAGAATCCGCACAAGCGTAAAGATGTCAGATTGGTCACCAAAGAGAACGAAGCAATTAAGCTGACTTCAAACCTAATTATCAGGACTTTAGAAGATTTCATAATGGCTTTTTGGCATAATGATGAAAAAAAAGACAGTCAAATTGAACAAACCTGTATTTATTGGGTTTACTGTTTTAGAATTATCAAAGCTTTTTGATGTTAGAATTTCTTTAATGACTACTTAAACCCTTGTATCCAGAGTCCAGAGTACTTTACACAGATACATAAGTTTTGTTATAGATATCCCTACTGAAGACATCTATAAAGACATGAGAATAGAAGTAGCTAAAGGACATGTGGGATGGTACGACGCATCTGATTACCCTAAAGATTCGCCTTTACATTCATCTGTTAATAAAAAGGGTTTTAGGAAAGATGAAGGATGAATTATCTGGAGGGGTGATCAAGGAGTTTATTGGTTTAAGGTCAAAAATGTACAGTATTTCGAGCCGGGAGAAAACCATTAAGAAAGCAAAAGGAATATCTCGCAGTGTCGTGCAGTCAACATATCACATGACAACTACAAAGAAGCATTGTTTGACAATAAGACTTTTCAACATGACAACGTAAAACTACGATCTAATCTACATGAGATCACACAACTGTTGTAACAAAGAAGTCATTAGATAGAACAAACACTAAACGAGTATTTGTTAAACCAGAGTTTTCATATGCAATCGGGCACTGGAGAACGGCATAATTATATATCTTCTTCGCCCTCGGTTCATATTTTTTCCTGAAATTTATCTAGAAAATCAATTATATCAATATCCAATATCATCCAAATTTTTTCTCATTTTGCTTGACGTGCTCGAATATTTTTTTATTATTTCAAGATATTCTTTTTCCCATTTTTGATAGTCAAAATTTGGGATTTTGGGCAGTAAGTGATTGGAGCAGTGCCATGTGCCGATGAATCCTCGTAATTGTTTCTTTAACAGCAGAATACGTATCATATGATTCTCGTATTAATTCCTTAATAGCAGAACACGTATCATATGATTCTCGTATTAATTCCAAGTTCTCTTCATTTATCATTCTTGTTTCGTTCTGTGCTTTCTTCTGTGCTTCCATTTTAGACTCAAATATATTTACGTAAATTAATTAAGCGGAACTGTGTCTGGCGGGATTATCTGCAGTTCTTCCTTCACAAAAGATCTTTGGGGAGCTGGTTGTTTTGTTGTGTCAGTTTTTCGTAAATAATACACGGGCGGATTCATTTTTACAATTCTTTTTATTTCATATGGGTCAACACTCCAAACTGGATCGGTTGCCCTGATGCGAGGTCCCCTTCTGCTTCCCCCGGTAAATAAAGGTACCTTACTTTCAAACCAAACGGTAATAGTTTGCCGGATGAACTGGCGTCTCCTTCAACAACATCTATTGTTTGTTTTTTGATTGCTTGTACTGGTTTTAGCCCTTAAATTCTTCATTTTCATTGCGCGCAAAACTGAGGGCAGTCTTCTAACCCATTCTGTGTTGCGAGAATTGTCAGTCAGCTCTCTGTGATACTGGTAGGAAAAAATCTTTCAGATAACTGTTTGTTAAAGTTTTCAACTAAAGCCTGTGATCTGTGAACTCCTGGGATGCCTCTTTTAATGGTAACTCTATGTTTTAAACAATAATTGTTTCACTCGACCTTTAAATTCTTTCCCATCATCGACTTGAATCATGCGAGATAAGTTAGCGGGGCCCCGTTGGTATATCAGTTTGTATGGCAACAGCAACAGCAGAAGCACTCTTTTGTGTTAATGGTTCCGCATCTTTATATCTTGAAGCTATGTCAATGACTGGTGAGTGCGTACTTAAATCTTTTTCGTCTAATCGTATCATGGGGTAAATATAGAAGATCCATTTGATGGGTGTCGTTCGGTATTGTATTCACAAAGTGTGGTCTCTGTATTCGTCTAGGTGCAGGTAAATAAATTGCCAAATAGCTTGTTTAGATAACCATTCCTTTGCTGTTTGTTCACTGACTCACGCTGCTTGGCTTAGCTTTTTTATTGCCGTGATTCCCTTCCAATATCCTTTTTGGGGAATAATAGATTTTGTTCATTTTTATTCAGCCAATATTATGTGCGACAAAATACACAACGGTCATACCAAAGACAATGAATAATATTTCTTGCATCTTTTGTTTTTCTGATGGCTGATAAAAGTCACTGAATTTTGGTGGGGGCAATGTCTCGATTGGTTTGCCTGTTACAAGATAATATTCTTTTATTGCTTGATCAACATCTTTAAATGTGTAAGCTGCATGACCCTGTTTTTTCAGTTTGTCGTTAATAAAATCTAACTGCTCAATTCTCTGCTTTCATAGTTATCTTGTGCGGCTGCTAGTTGCTCCATAGCTTTGTTATGTCTTTTTCTCTCGCCGTCATCCCGTAGTTTACTAAACGCGTAATTACTTCCGCTAAAAGCAAGCGCATTAACCACAGCGCCGCCTTCATCATTACGAATGAAGCCATTTTTTTATATGTATTTTTTTTTAATTTTACATATTGATACTGTCTGGAATTATTCCTTGCTTAACTAGAAAATCTTTCGTAGCAAACGAAGCTGCATGATAGCAATCAGCTTTGCTGAATCCTCAAAGTCTAGTTTGCCAAGATCTGCTGGTATAATTTTTAACAAGCTTTACCAAGCATTGTGTATCCTATACTTAGGCCTCCAATAACAGCAGAATGGTATACAAGATTGGGAACAGTCTTTTCGTCGCTCATTTTTAAAAACAAAATAATAATTATATTTAGTAATAAAAAATGAACGGCGACGATCTACTAAACATTCCTGAACTTATGATTACAAATGACCAGGTTGATGAGCAAGCTATTATGCCCAAAAAGGAAAGGCTGTATTCTTTGGCAGCATGCGGAAAAACAAAACAGTTCCTCGGAAATGAATTCAGCATAGAACAGATTCAACAGATGTTGCCACAAGACATTGTAAAGTATCACAACAGGTATGAAGCGCAACTAGGGTCGAGAATGGTAAAAAGCGTCGGGCAAACGTTCTTAGTTTGTACACTAACTAGTAAGTAAATTTGCGCCTATTGATTCTGAACAAGACTTTATGTATGATTTAACGCAGGATCCAGTTTGAGCAAAGTCATTAGAGTCTCTAGGCTGTGATCTATATTACAGATTTGGAACATTATTATCGCCGTTAATCATGGGATTAATTACTTTTAATCATATAGATTTTATTTCCCTTAAAAATGACCGAGCCAGAAAATCAGCAGAATCAGAAAACACTGAATCGGGTGGAGAAAGTGATCAGTAAAAAGCATGGGCGTGTTGCAGCAGGAAAAAGATTAGCAGAGTGGAACAAACAAAGAAAATTACAGTTACAATCGCAGAATATAGCTCATAATGAAAAAGTGCCAGAGCCGCAACCAGTTGTTTCAACGCCGGCTATAACAACACCAGAACAAGTTGATTCAAGACCTACAACAACAACGCCAAAGTCTTCAGTAATTGTTATTTTTGGCGGCATTGCTGCTGGGGGTGGTTATTACGGTTATAAAATATATAAACAAAGACAGCGAAAACCGAAGCAGTCAAAAAAATCTCAACCACTAAATATAGAAGTCGAACACAAAAGTATGCCAGAACCGCCAACAACAAAAGATGATTTTGATCCATTTCAGATAGCAATAATACTTTAAGAACTTAATAAATAATTATAAGTTGACTTGAATAAGAACTTGGTTGTACTTAGAGGGTGACTTAGTTATGAACTTGAGCTGACTTGATTAAGTACTTGAGCTGACTTGATTAAGTACTTAAGGCAACTTAGAAGTTACTTGATTAAGAACTTGTGGTGACTTAATTAAGAACTTGAGGTGACTTGAGGTGACTTGATCAAGAACTTGATTAAGGACTTGGGGTGACTTAATTAAGAACTTAATTAAGGACTTAGGGCGGCTTAATAAGGGACTTGGGGTGATTTAATAAGGGACTTGGGGTGACTTAAGGACTTGGGGTGACTTAATTAAGGACTTGGGGTGGCTTGGGGTGAAGGTGTCAAGTGTCTCAAAGCGGAAGGAGCTGCCAAGAAAAGTAGAACTGGAGGACCACTTGCTTTGTGACTGAACAGGCTGTGTCCCATGCGCTGAGTAGTGATTCGTTGCCTGGCTAGCATTCAACGCGTTAGTACGCGCCCGCTGTGTGAACAGACCTATCATTTGGTGAATAGTTGGCCGGCCTTCCATAATGTCTCGCCTCTTCAACATTGTGTTGTGTGCGCGCTGTGT
>JAFLJL010018814.1:0-25500 GCA_018398815.1 Conus ventricosus | reverse complement strand
CTAATCCATTTTGTAGAATGTATTTTTGACGAACGTTTTTTGCTTGTTGTTATGACCTTAATATCCTCACATTGGAAGAATGACGACGGTAACTTAAGACTGTCAACGTCTAAGTTTTGCCAGCTAATTAGAATTCCTTTTAGAAGGACATCACTAACGCCCACAACCCATCCCTCTTCACATCTTTTATGACAGAAATTTCAAATATCATTGTGAACGTGTCTCCTAATTTCATTTGCGGATGAACTGTAATTTTGTAGAAGCATCTTTCAAAACCGATTCTTTTCTGTGGAGGATGTACTGTTTATTCCCATACGGCTTTATTTCAATCTCTTTTCGACTATTGTCCTCTGGCATAAGACTTACATGTAAAGGACCAGAGTTGAATGCTTTTCTGAAACTTTTTTGGCGGTCAAAAAATGTAAATGGGCTTATGAATTCAAATTTTATGTCCCATTCTAAATATGGTTCCAAGTGCCATTTGCTGTCAGGTTTTCGAACTATTTTATATTCATACTGGCCAGCATTATTTGCTTCTACATTGCGTAGTTGTTCTAGTTTAGGAAACCTTTTGTTGTCGCCAACCTCTTTGCATTTATAATCACCATCTTTAGTGTACTGAAAACCATACAAAGCGCCTATCTCACCGTTCTGTTCAAAGTCCGCAACGTCTGCAAGGTCTTTTAATTCTAAAGTTATACACCTTACAGGCGCTAATGTAACTCCTGATTCTTCTGGCCCACGCGACATTATTTTTTAGTAACGTATTATTTTATTTCTAAAACAATGTGCAGGTTATCACATTTTACGACTTTCCCCGTTTTGTCTGTGATTTTTATATTAAATGATCCGACCCTCCCACAAACTAATCTTTTAAACTGTAAATTAGGAATTGTATAATTTCATAATCGCAATATGCAGCTTTTCCTGACGGAAGAGTTCTTACAACAGTTGATGGCCTTCCATCATATAAGTTTTCATCAGTGCTCAGCTCATCCAAATGAACATAGAGTAATGAATGTAATGCAAGATCGAGCGGACTTTCCCCTTCATAAGTAGTTTTGTTTGGTGCAACTCTAAATATATGATTGTCAGCTGCAAAGCCTAACATTTTAGCTAGCTCTTTATCAAAATAGTAACCTACTTCTTCTTCAGGTTTGAAGGTCAACATTGTTTTTCAGATTCGCATTGTTAAGTTTGAGAGTAATGTCGAAGTTACTCATTGCTTCTTTTAGTGAGCAAAACCCGTAATAACCATCAGGTATTGTTAACTGGCTAACTTTGGTCCCTGATTTGTAAAGTTTTAGAATTGTATTATTATTCTTGGATTCACTTATATTAAACCATACGACTTTGTAAAAAATTTCATGGAGTGCAACCCTTTGGGTTCCGCAATTGTTATCAATAGCATGTTCTAAAAATGAAGGACGGTCTTGGGTTGTTATTGTTACAAACATTTTTTAAACAAAATAAAAATGAGCGCATTCAAATATACTGGCGCAAAATATTCTGTTGGGCCGCACTACAATCTTAAAAATATAACAACTGGTACTCTTGACATTTCTGTGACTCAGTCTGACACCTTTCAAGTAAAGGTTAGTACTCCATTGAAGAGCTATCTTAACCCTCCTATTAAAAACGACCACATCCCGAAAGTGTGGTTTAGTCATCCGATGCAGTTTTATCAGAACCAGTTAAACTTTGCTGTGTTTTGTGCATCAACTGGGTGTGGAGTGTCGTATGCTGATCACTTAAATCATCCTGATCCTTTGGTGAGGTCAGTGTACAGATTTCATTTTTATTACACCTTCAGGCGTATTTTGACTGAACTGCAGCGCCATTGCCAAATGACAAACCGTTTAATCCATTCAGCAACAGAATAGACATGAAGGCTTTTGAAAGGATCTGTAACGAATTCAATATTAAGGCCAAGACAGACTTTAGACAAAAGTTGGATCTTAATCATGGTCTAGGCACCCCTTATTTTTGGGGCGTGCACAGAAAGTATAACTATGCCTGGAATCCTCCTTACACATCTTTCTCTTCAGGCACAGCTGTTCACCTCGGGTCCATAGAGCAAGAGCATAAAACAGCATGGACAACATTTATCTTAGACACTTCTAAGGCCTAACTAAAGCAGGAATAGAACGAATAAACGACACTATTCGTACTTACGTTTGGTGTTAGCTAGGTTCGCAAGCACAAACGAGATCGAGCATAACTGATCCTTCTACTGGTTTTGATGCACAAAAACAATACTTAGCAAATTTAGAGGACGCCATTAATTCTACAGTTGATTTACCTTCAAGTATAAAAAGGTACAAAATGTTTTACAATTTGCAAGATCGAAAGTAGACTTTGCTGTTGGCACTGGTTTATTACATGCTGCCTTCTGACCTCAGACTCCAGATAGGAACAATAATAAACTACAATAATGAAATCCTTGTGGCAGGCGATGAACAGAAGGTCGGAAAAAACGAAATAAATTCTGAGCCAGTAATATTGCAAGCAGTAAAAACAAACAAGATGACCCCCAAGAATAAGTCATCCAATCCCCGTGGTCCAAAGCCTAAAGACCGTCGAAGTAAAAAAAAATAATGACCATGAATATGAAAAGACAGCACTTGTTTTTGTATTAACCGGCTAGGATTACTTGGTCTTTATCTTACTAAAAATTAACCCAACTATTAAGAGAACTAATGTCCATAAGTGCTCGGCCATAAAGCCAACTACTTTGCTTGCAGTAGACAAAAGCCAGCTAACAACACCCCCTAATATACCTGGTAAAGCATCCACGGCTTTACCGGCTAATTTTTTTAATAAACTGCAAGATGATCAAGCTGTTTTTTTACCATGATTTGTCAGGCGGAGATGGAGGTGATGGCCATGGAGGCACTGACCCGGAACCACTGCCGCCTGTAATAGCCATCACCAGTGTACTTATTGCAAAACCTAAGGCCGTTATAACGCTTACTAATGTGACTCCTTGCTCTCTAAACAGTGTTCGTTCTGCTAGCGTTGTGTCTTCATATAAAATTCTTTGGATAGTTTCTCTTATTCTGCTCACTTGAGATCGTAATTGTTCTCGGTAGTAGACAACACTTCTAGTCTTGCTGATCTTTCTTGTTCAAGATCTTTTAGTCTTTGGGTTATTCTTTCTTTAATATCATGCCCTAAGTTGGCGTCATCAGCCTCAATGAGTTTTTCTTTTTCTCTTTTATTTGCTCATCTAGTTCACCCAGTTTTGCTAAATTGTTTGTTAATTCGCCTCTGATGCTTCTTAAAGCATGATCAAGGGCCGCTATTTCTCGCATGGGTAGCGGTGGGTCGTGAATAGTTTTTAATGCTGTTTCTTCTGAAAAACTGGTTTCTGCTTCTACGAGTATTATTTCGTCTGCTGTTTGACTTAAATCTTGAAGTTCCATGTTTTGTATTTGGTTATCTGTTGGGAGTTCCTGCAGTGTGTTTTGAAGTTTAGAAAACAGCCTCCCCCCTTAATTTTGGTTTAACAATAACAATGCCAAGGCGATTTCGATCGGCCACTCTAAGTCTTTGTCTAATTGATTCTGCGCCCACAAACTTTGATGGGTCTCGTTTATCTGTAAGCTGAACACGTTGTCCTTGATTGTTGTTCACAAACAAATGGTCATTTTCGTCTACTTCAAAATCATCAGGGGCTATAAATTCGGGAGGTTCTTGACCTAAACTTTTGTAAAATGATCTGATATTACTTTCTGTTAATTCACGCCGCAATGAGGGCGCTGAGCGATGAGTGTCATTTCACTCATGTCGTCTCCAGATCAGGAACATCATAATCTTCTTCGACTTCATTTCCTGCCATGTTTTTAAATAATTAACTTTTTTATTTTGTTTTATAAAAATGTCGCAAACATATGGTTCAATTCTTGACCCGCATAGAAGACTGAAAGAGCCCTTTGGCGTGAAGGGAAATAAACGGAATATATTGTTCCAAATAATCCATCTACTATTGATGCAGATCAAATTCTTACTGTCAAATTTCCAGACCTAGGAGCAGATGAAGTGATTGTGCCAGGCTCTGCGCGACTTACTTTCAAAATAGAACTCGAATCAACAGACACAAACAGGACAGTTGTGCAGAATCTGGGACGGGCAATCGTTAAGAAAATTTCTATAAAACTTGACGGGCAAGAAATATTTTCTTTACACAATGCAGACATATTTTTAACCTATTCTGATCTATGGCTAACCACGAATGAAAGGAATGATCTTGCGTTTCAAGGAATCGAAAATAATGAAGCACTAAAACACAGAATAGCGCTGAAGATGCTAAAGACTGCAAAAAGTATGTAGCTGTAAGTTATGCGTATGAAAATCGCTTTTCCATCCCCTTGGATTTTGAGTTGTTAAGTGCGCATGCGCCATACTTTCAAGGGGCATTAAAAGACAGATTGTCATACGAACTAACTTTTAATGAATACAAACGTGTTATTAGATCATCAGACACCGGAGCAAAGTACAGCATTTCTGACATCGCGTTAGAGTTTGACATTGTTAGCAACCCTCACTTAGCAAGGTTGATTGAGCAACAATATCAGTCAAAATTAGCAATATATTCATCATCATCATCATCATTCTCTTGCCCATGATGGGCGTAGAGGAGAGATGAGAGACACTCTCGAAGCCAGACACCGCCATCCGGCCCTGTCCTCTGCATGTCGCATCAGCGTAGGGCCATCCATCCTGGTCCATTCTTTGATGTTGTCCATCCAGCATTTGGCTTGTCGTCCCCTTCGTCTGCCGCCTTCCAGCGTGCCCTGGATGACTGTTTTGGGCAGTGAATTATGGCGTATGACATGCCCGAACCACGACAGCTTCCTCTTCTTGACTGTTGCCAAGAGGGGTTCTTGGGGCCTGCAAGTGATGTTATTTGGCTCCTCACAACGTCGTTTGTCTTCCGGTCTTGCCAAGAGATCCCGAGCAAGCGCCTGAAGCATTTAGTTTCAAACGTCTGGATTCTCTTGGTGGTCTCTGCTGTCATGGTCCAGCTTTCGCAGCCATACAGCAGGATGGACAGCACCAGGGACTTGTACAGCTTCATCTTTGTAGGAAAGCTGATCTCCCTGCTCTTCCAGATCTTGTTTAGCTTTGCCATTGCTGCTGTTGCGATCGCTAGTCTGGTCTTGATTTCTGTTGTAGAGCTCGAGTGACCGTCTTTGGTGAGAGTGGCGCCAAGGTATTTGAAAGCGCCCACTTCTTCAAGCTGTTGTCCGTTCATGTAGATTGGTTGTGCTGTTGACCAGGACTTTGCTTTTTTCTGTGCTCACATTCCATTCCATATGCACCTGCCCTTTCTTCCAGTCTCTTTGTCAGGTCTTGTAGTTCTTCGTTGCTGCCTCCCATCAGGTCGATGTCATCTGCGAACCTCAGATTATTGATGATTCTTCCTCCGATGGAGACAGTGGAGTGGAAGTCATGGAGGGTTTCACGCATGATGTTTTCCAGGAAGAGATTGAACAGTATGGGAGATAGCAGGCAGCCTTGACGGACTCCAACTGTGGTCTTGAAGTAGTCCCCTATCTGGTTGTTGAGGAGGACTGCGCTGCTGGCGGTGTTATACAGCGCCTGGATGGTTTGGACGAGACCCTCCTCTATGCCAAACTTTCTGAGCACCTGCCACAGACCCTTGTGCCACACCCTGTCAAACGCTTTCTAAAGTCAATGAGTTGTGGAACAGGTCTCTCTGATGTTGCAGATGTTTCTCCATCAGTATCCGGCAGGTGAAGATCTGTTCTACTGTGCTTCTGCCTGCCCTGAATCCAGCTTGTTCTTCCGCCAGGTGTTCTTCCGCCTCTTTCTTCAGTCGATTCAAGATGACTCTGAGCATGATTTTACTGGTGTGGCTAATGAGACTTATTGTTCTGTAGTTTCTGGCATTGGCGTAGATTTCCCTTTTTGGCAGGGGGATGATGAGTGATTGAGTCCATTCTGTGGGCCACTGTTTTGTCTCCAGATCTTCTGACAAATCGATGTTACTAGAGTGACCAATTCCTTCCCTCATGTTTGAGCAGCTCTGCTGGATATTGTCTGCTCCAGGTGATTTCTCTGCCGGAAGGCTGCCGATGGCTTCTTCCACTTCTTCTCTCATCACTGGTAGTGGTGAGGATTCCCTTGATGGTGTTGATCCCCTCAAACAGACTGTCGTTTGGCTGTATAGGGTAGTTGTAAAGTTCTTGGCAGTACTGTGTCCATCTGTTCAAACAGCGGAGCTTTCTGTCAGCAGCTCGCCTGAGGTATCCTCGATGACTGACGATCTGTTTTGCTGCGTCTTGGTGAGGTTTTTCAGTGTGGTGAAGGCATGTTTGCTGTTTCCCTTTTCCATGCCTTTCTCTATGTTCTCGCACTGATTATTGATCCATTGTTCTTTGGCTTCAATCATTTCCTTCTTTACAAGGTGTTGGTTTTTTCGATACTGTGCGGCTTGTTCAGGGCTGGAATTTTTCGTATTCTTCAGTGATCTTCTTTTGTCGCAGAGGTCAAGGATGTCGTTTGAGATCCATGCTTGGTGTTTCTTCCTCTGTCGCCCAAGTACCTCCTCTGCTGTTTCGCAGACTGCCTCATTGAAGCTGTTTGTGAGGTCGTTGATGTCATTGTCCAGGAGGTTGAGTGCCGCGAACCGCCCCCCGAGCTGTGCCTGGAATGCCTCTTCTATCTCTGGGTCTTTTAACTTCTCCAGGTCAAACTTGATGCGTGGCTGCGCAGCTTGGTGCTTTTTCTTCAATTTGATCTTCATTGTGAGCAGCACGAGATCGTGGTCGCTGCCTATATCAGCTCCGGGGTATGTCCTCGTCTTTGCTTTATTGATGCTTGATTGAAGCGCCGCGGAGTGAGGACAAAGTCGATCTGGTTGTGAGTCATTCCGTTCGGCGCATGCCAGGTTGTTCTTCTTGACAGTTTGTGGGGTAAAGGGTGTTGGCAATGGTGAGCCGTTGGGTGCAGGCAAACTCCAGAAGGCGAAGTCCCCTGTCGTTAGTTTCCCCTGTGCCGTATTGACCCACTGTTCCAGCCCAGTCTTTGTAGGCATCTGGGCCGACTTTGGCGTTGAAGTCCCCCTGAACTATGATGATGTCTTTCTTGGGGGCTTTTCTGATGTGTCTTCTACTTTCTCGTAGAATTCTTCCACCGCCTGATCTTCGTGGCTGGTAGTTGGAGCATACACCTGTATGATGTTGATGTTCTTTGGTTTGGCTGACACACGAATGCTGATGATTCTGCTGTTAACAGGTGTGCAGCTCAAGATGCATCCAGTGATTTCTTTGCGCACGATGAAAGCTACGCCTTTTTCATGTAGTGACTCTTCGCCACTGTACCACATCTTGTGTCCTTCCTCTGTGATTGCTTCTCCAAAGCCTGTCCATCTTACTTCCGACATACCCACAATGTCCCATTGGTAACGTCTCAGCTCGTGCTCTAGTTCTTTTACTTTGCCGCACTGATGGAGTGTACGAACATTTCAGGTTCCAATGGTAATTTTCTCAGTTGGCAGCTTGTATGATGTCTTTGCCCCAGTAGCTGACTTTTCACTTCCACCCTGGTGCTTGTGAGTGGGAAGCGCGGTCGTTGGTAACCCGGGCCCCGGCCGATCCGGTATGTTGCTGGCTATGGTTGTATCTCTCATGACTTTTCTGTGGGCTTAGGTTAATCCTTGGTGGCGCCAATCCCCTCTCCAAGTCCCTACTGTGACAGGTAGTACTGGGCTACAGCTTTACCAGTAGCAGACCATTTGTCTGACCTGACCTCAATATATTACGAAAGAGTGATTCACCATTCTACACATCCTAAAAGCAGGGCAGACACTATATGAATTTTAGTTTTAGTGTCTCAGCAAGATCACTCAAAGGTATTTATTGCTGTGCGAAGATGAAGAACCATTTAAAAGACAAACTGAAAAGTTTCTTAATCCTAAAATAACGAAAGTGCAATGTACAATTGAGGGTAGTCCTAACCAAATCTACGCTAGCGGGCTTAAACCTTATCAGCATTTTGATGAAATAAGAAAATTGTTTGGAGGCGGGAGCATAGAAGTCCAACAGTAGACCTTGTGTCTAAAGATCTCCATCTTCACAGTGTTAGACTCGATGATTTTTTAACAGCGAAATACGGTTTATGGATTGACCTAAGGTCAACAGAGGATAATCAGTTGCATGGAAGTGGGAGAACTGTTAGAGACGTAATAAACATTCAAATTGACAAAGAAAAAGATGATGATAAACCGCTTAATGCACATTTGTTTTTAATATATGATGCGCAGCTGAATATTCAAGATAACAGATTAAAAGATATACATTACTAAATTATTTGACTTGACTTGCTGACTTGAATTATGGTGTTCCCCAAGGCTCTGTCCTTGGTCCCATTCTGCTTGTTCTATATACCCAACCCATCTCTGATATTGTAGCCCATCATGACATTTCACACCACTGCTTCTCTGATGACAATCAAATCTACATTTCTGGTGACATTTCTTTCCTCTCCTCCATCATCGATCGCTCACAGCTCTGCATCTCTGACATAAAGGCATGGATGACTTGCAACAAACTTCAGTTAAACAATGACAAAACTGAACTGATCTTCATTCTCCCAAAACGGCTCATGTCTACAATCTCTGTTCCTTCTTCTGTCCAACTTGGTACCTCTCTCATTCAGACCTCTACCACTGTGCGAAATCTAGGCGTTGTACTTGATCAGACACTCTCTTTTCAAAATCAGATTTCTTCTATCTGCCGTGCTTGCTACTCGGAGCTTCAGCGAATCAGTTCTGTGCGCCACCTTCTGTCTGAAGAAGCCACCAAGACTCTGTTTCTGCTTTCATTCTTTCAAGACTTGACTACTGTAATTCTCTTCTTGCTGGCTGTCCACAGAATCTTCTTGCAAAATTGCAGAAAGTTCAAAATAATGCTGCTCGCCTTGTCTTGAAATCTCCGAAAACCTCTCATGTTTCTCCCTTGCTTAAATCTTTGCACTGGCTTCCTGTTGAAAAACGCATCAAGTACAAACTTTCTTTGCTCTGTTACAAGGCATTGGATGGCCTCGCTCCATCTTACCTCTCTAAACTTCTGTCGACCTATACTCCTTCTAGACAGCTTCGCTCTTCCTCTGACACTCGCATTCTGCAGATCCCTCGTTTTCGGGCCAGAACACTTGGTGAACGTTCTTTCTCTTTTCAGGCTCCTTCCTGCTGGAACAATCTCCCTTCTGCACTCCGAAACTCAAACAGTCTTTCTTCTTTCAAGTCCTCCCTCAAAACAACTCTCTTCAAAACATAATCTTTCTGCTCCTTCGCTGGTGTGTGTGTGTGTACGTGTGTGTGTGTGTGTGTGTGTGTGTGTGTGTGTGTGTGTGTGGTGTGTGTGTTGTGTGTGTGTGTGTGTGTGTGTGTGTGTGTGTGTGTGTGTGTGTGTGTTAGGGCTTATTGCTGTAAGCGCTTAGGGCTTTTGTTTAAGATTAAGCGCACTAAATGTTCCTTATTATTATTATTTATTATTATTATTTTAAAAAAAGCATGTCTGTTAATGTTAAGCATTATCCAAAAGTACCTACAGCGCCAGAGTCGGCCAAAAGAAGAGATAGTAGAAACCCCTAACATAAAAACTTTCAGATTAACTAACATTACACAAATGCAACAAAAACTAGAGCAAGACCTTTCAAAATACAGCAAAACCAAACGAAGGTATTCTGCTGCCTGTAATGCTGTTACATATGTTAATACTGGAGCATCAACTCTAAGTGCTCTATCGGCAGGAACAAGTGTAGGCCTCTTAGCAACAGGCGTAGGTGCACCCGCAGCTTTACCTCTAGGCGGTTTGTCTTTAGCTCTTGGCCTGTGTTCATTAGCTGTAGTGCTGCTAGCAAAAAAATAAAAACTAAACTCCAAAAGCACACAGCTATGGTTCAGCTAATAACAGCTAAACTTAGTTCGTTCAAACTGACAATAAATAAAGCGCTAGTTGACTCAAACATCACGGATGAAGAATTTAGTCGTTTACAGGCCGATTTTGATGACTATAAAAGACAAAAGTTTGATCTTCAAAAAAAGGCAAGGGCAAGTTTTTCTCAACAGCCAGACACCGAGCAGATAAAAAAGGAATGTTTAAAAAAAAGTAAACGAGACATTAAACTCTGTTCTGAACAGCTCACATTAACAACATCAAAGGGCGTTTATACTCTAGTTTAGAGTCCAAGCACAAAAAGACTGTTGATATTGATTCTGATTAAGACGACTTTGGAGTCGTTGTATTTTTTTTAATTTAAATAAATATTTTGAGTTATAAAGAACTCAACATGGCTAAGATATATGAAGGACCGGACGAATTGTTGAAGGAATGCTCGAGGGAGAGCGTTTAATCAAAAGCTTAAATGATATTAATCTAGAAGTCATTGATCCAACAAACGTACAGGCAGTGTTGTGCATGCTATTTCTCAAGTTCCAGGCAAACTAACAATAGACCCGCCAGTTAAAGTAATGTTAGCTGTTTTAATCGACTATATAACAATAAATGAAGAAAATCTAGAAGTCTGGGTCTCAACTAAACAACAGGTTATTCTTTCTCATAATGACTAACACCTGCTGGGCAACCAACTGCTTACACAGTTTGATGTGGCCGCTGAAGAAGCCAAAATGAGAGGTTCTGGTTGGTCAGAAGGCGAAGTCTTAGAGATCAGATTAAAACAGTCTAAGTATGCACCGATTGTAGGCAAGGCTTACATTTCACTACCTCCAGCATTAGTCGCAAAAAGAGCGGTTCTAAACATAAAGAATTCGGACAACAAATGTTTTATGTGGTGTGTTCTTGCAAGGCTGCATTACGTCCGCAAAAACGCAGAGAGAGTATCTAACTACGAACCTTACATCAATGATCTTAACTTTAGTGGAATATCCTTTCCTGTTAGCGTGGACAAAATTGATCAGTTTGAAGAACAAAACAAACCAATAACTGTTAATGTATACACATGGTCTGAGGAAACAACTATTTGGTGCATTACATTGATCCACAATTTGATTTTGAAAATAAGAAAATTGTTTGGAGGCGGGGGGCATAGAAGTCCAACAGTAACCTTGTGTCTAAAGATCTCCATTTTCACAGTGTTAGACTCGATATTTTTTAACAGCGAAATACGGTTTATGGTTTGACCTAAGGTCAACAGGGGATAATCAGTTGCATGGAAGTGGGAAACTGTTAGAGACGTAATAAACATTCAAATTGACAAAGAAAAAGATGATGATAAACCGCTTAATGCACATTTGTTTTTAATATATGATGCGCACTGAATATTCAAGTTAACAGATTAAAAGATATACATTACTAAATTATTTGACTTGACTTGCTGACTTGAATTATGGTGTTCCCCATGGCTCTGTCCTTGGTTTCCCATTCTGCTTGTTCTATATACCCAACCCATCTCTGATATTGTAGCCCATCATGACATTTCACCACCACTGCTTCTCTGATGACAATCAAATCACATTTCTGGTGACATTTCTTTCCTCTCCTCCATCATCGATCGCTCACAGCTCTGCATCTCTGCCCATAAAGGCATGGATATTTGCAACAAACTTCATTAAACAATGACAAAACTGAACTGATCTTCATTCCCCAAAACGGCTATGTCTACAATCTCTGTTCCTTCTTCTGTCCAACTTGGTACCTCTCTCATTCAGACCTCTACCACTGTGCGAAATCTGGGCGTTGTACTTGATCAGACACTCTCTTTTCAAAATCAATTTCTTCTATCTGCCGTGCTTGCACTGGGAGCTTCAGCGAATCAGTTCTGTGCGCCACCTTCTGTCTGAAGAAGCCACCAAGACTCTGTTTTCTGCTTTCATTCTTTCAAGACTTGACTACTGTAATTCTCTTCTTGCTGGCTGTCCACAAAATCTTCTTGCAAAATTGCAGAAAGTTCAAAATAATGCGCTCGCCTTGTCTTGAAATCTCCGAAACCTCTCATGTTTCTCCCTTGCTTAAATCTTGCACTGGCTTCCTGTTGAAAAACGCATCAAGTACAAACTTTCTTTGCTCTTTACAAGGCATTGGATGGCCTCGCTCCATCTTACCTCTCTAAACTTCTGTCGACCTATACTCCTTCTAGACAGCTTCGCTCTTCCTGACACTCGCATTCTGCAGATCCCTCGTTTCGGGCCAAACCCCTGGTTGAACGTTTTTTCCCTCTTTTCAGGCTCCTTCCTGCTGGAACAATCTCCCTTCTGGCCACTCCGAAACTCAACAGCTTTCTCTTTCAAGTCCTCCCTCAAAACAACTCTCTTCAAAACAAAATCTTTCTGCTCCTTCGCTGGTGTTGTGTGTGTACGTGTGTGTGTGGGTGTGTGTTGGGGGTGTGTGTGTGTGTTTTGTGTGTGTTGTGTGTTTGTGTGTGTGTGGGTGTGTGTGTGTTGTGTGGTGTGTGTGTGTGTTAGGGCTTATTGCTGTAAGCGCTTAGGGCTTTTGTTTAAGATAAGCGCACTAAATGTTCCTTATTATTATTATTTTTATTATTATTATTATTTAAAAAAAGCATGTCTGTTAAGGTTAAGCATTACCCAAAAAGTACCTACACGCCAAAAGTCGGCCAAAAGAAAGATAGTAGAAACCCCTAACATAAAAACTTTCAGATTAACAACATTACACAAATGCAACAAAAACTAAGCAAGACCTTTCAAAATACAGCAAAACCAAACGAAGGTATTCTGCGGGCCTGTAATGCTGTTACATATTTAATACGACATCAATCTAAGTGCTCTATGGGCAGGAACAAGTGTAGGCCTCTTAGCAACAGGCGTAGGTGCCCCGCAGCTTTACCTCTGGGCGGTTTTTTCTTTAGCTCTGGCCTGTGTTCATTAGCTGAAAGTGCTGCTAGCAAAAAAATAAAAACTAAACTCCAAAGCACACAGCTATGGTTCAGCTAATACACTAAACTTATTTTCGTTCAAACTGACAATAAATAAAGCGCTAGTTGACTCAAACATCAGGGATGAAGAATTTAGTCGTTTCCCAGGCCGATTTTGATGACTAAAAAGACAAAAGTTTATCTTCAAAAAAAGGCAAGGGCAAGTTTTTCTCAACAGCCAGACACCGAGCAGATAAAAAAGGAATGTTTAAAAAAAAGTAAACGAGACATTAAACTCTGTTCTGAACAGCTCACATTAACAACATAAAAGGGGCGTTTATACTCTAGTTTTGAGCCCAGCAAAAAAAAGACTGTTGATTTTGATTCTGATTAAGACGACTTTGGGTCGTTGTATTTTTTTTAATTTAAATAAATATTTTGAGTTAAAAAGAAACTCAACATGGCTAAGATATATAAGGACCGACGAATTTGTTGAAGGAATGCTCGAGGGAGAGCGTTTATCAAAAGTTTTAAATGATATTAATCTAGAAAGTCTTTGATCCAACAAACGTACAGGAAAGTGTTGTTGCATGCTATTTCTCAAGTTCCAGGCAAACTACAATAGACCCCCAGTTAAAGAAATGTTAGCTGTTTTAATCGACTATATAACAATAAATGAAGAAAATCTAAAAGGTCTGGGTCTCAACTAAACAACGTTATTCTTCTCATAATGACTTAACACCTGGCTGGGCAACCAACTGCTTACACAGTTTTTTGTCCCGCTGAAGAAGCCAAAATGAGAGGTTCTGGTTGGTCAGAAGGCGAAGTCTTAGAGATCAGATTAAAACATCTAAGTATGCACCGATTGTAGGAAAGGCTTACATTTCACTACCTCCAGCATTAGTCGAAAAAAAGGGGGTTTCAAACATAAAGAATTGGGACAACAAATGTTTATGTGTGTTTTTCTTGCAACTGCATTACGTCCGCAAAAACGCAGAGAGAGTATCTAACTACGAACCTTACATCAATGATCTTAACTTTAGTGGAATATCCTTTCCTGTTAGCGTGGACAAAATTGATCAGTTTGAAGAACAAAACAAACCAATAACTGTTAATGTATACACATGGTCTGAGGAAACAAATTGGTGCCTATTAGAGTGTCTAAAGACAGCCCAACAATAGGCGATCCGGCCAAAAGTCATGTGGATTTACTACGATGTTTTCATCAGCGGGGCCTACCACATTACACTTGATAGAACAATGAGTAGACTAATGCGGCATACTTCAAAACATGGCACAAACAAGAATTCTGTAGAAAATGTTTAACAAGAATTCCATCTGCCCACCTCGCTTGAACATAAAAAACATTGTAAAAGTTCTGTAGACTTTTAATACAGAACTAATTACGCCCCCACCGGGATCTAAAGTTAGTTTTAAGAACGGGAAACGGCTGCAAACGATCCATATGTTGTTTACCAGCTTCGAGTCGCTTATTGTTCCTTATGAGGGCCAACGCCACAGAAACTTCCAAAAACAGCCTTAATGAGTAATCATCAGATTTGTTCATTTGCCTTCATTATTGTCGGGTGGGATGGCGTTCATTAAAAGCCAGAATTATATAGAGGGCCTAATGCTGCAGAATACTTCTTAGAACCATGCAGCAAGTGCGTAACGCCTGTTCTAATAATCTGAATCTCTCAGACTTTATTAGACGCCTGAAGTTCAACAACAGTATGACTCAGCCGCACATGGGGGATTTGCGTTTAGAAGCTAACGCCCAAGAGTGTAAATCCAACAGTAAGAGACCATAAATCACATTAGCGGAAAGTTCAGAGGAGCAGCGCACAACAACTGCAATCTTCAACTAAAGTTTGAACCAAAGACATGGAAGCTGCCCATCTCTTTCATAACTTGCGGGGTTTACGACTCTCTTTTAAATAAGCAAGCAGTAACCAGCGACTCCAGGGTGTCATGCATTGAAACATTTCATCAAAAGTACATGTTTTCACTTTAAATAACATGTCTTTTATGACCCCTATGCAACCCTGATGGATCATTAAGTCACTGGCTATGTCCTTAAAGCCTCCCCAATAACAGAAGAAAAATTTTGACCCAACTCTTGTTAGAAAGGGCGTTTACCCTATGAGTACATGAACTTTGGGGAAAGGTACGAAGATACACTTCCACCTAAAGAGCGTTCTTTTCTAGTCTTAGAGGAAAGGTTATCAGTGATTCTGTTTACCACCCATCCAAAGATGCATGCAGAAGTTAGATTGAAAACGATGGAGACTATCATGACTCATACTTGATGGCGGGACGTTTGCTTGTTGGCGGACGTCTTTGAAAATTATAGAAAGACCTGCATGAAACATTATAGCCTGGATCCCGCGCATTACATTTCGGCCCTGGGATGAGTTGGGAGCTTTCTTAAAAGATACTGGAGTAAGATTGATTTATTGTCAGTTTTACCAAATGATTCAGATGATTGAAAACGGATTGCGGGGAGGAATTAGTATGGCGTCGCATCATTACTGTAAAGCAAACAACAAATATTTGGACGACTATGATCCAAGTAAAAGGTCTAACTTCTCATGTATTTAGATCAAACAATCTGTAGGATGGGCGTATGGCGCAATCACTTCCATTACGTAACTTTAAAATGTACACTGGCGGTGGTACGAATAATGTGCAAAGAGAAATTAAAGTGGTTGAGCAATTGACACCAGATCAACAGCGTGGTTTCATTCTAGAAGTTAAACTTAGAATATCCTCATGAACTCCATGACCTAATAATGACTACCCATTAGGCAGAAAGTCTAAAGATGATCCAAGAGACCCCTAAACTTGTTCTAATCTTCGCGGCAAAAAAATTAGGTCTGTCATTACGACTTCTACAATTTATTTAAGACATGCTTTAAAGTTGATAGCAGTTCATCGTGTAATTGCTTTTGATCAAAACATTCATGAAACCATACATCATGAAGAACACTGATCTCAGAACTAAATCCACAGATGCTTCAGAAAAAGACTTTTTCAAGCTGATGAACAACAGCTGTTTCGGAAAGACTATGGAGAATCCGCACAAGCGTAAAGAGTAGATTGGTCACCAAAGAGAACGAAGCAATTAAGCTGACTTCAAAACCTAATTATCAGGACTTTAGAAGATTTCATAAGGGGCTTTTTGGCATAATGATGAAAAAAAAGACAGTCAAATTTAACAAACCTGTATTTTTGGGTTTACTGTTTAGAATTATCAAAGCTTTTGATGTTAGAATTTCTTTATGACTACTTTAAACCCCTTTTATCCAAGTCCCCGAGTACTTACACAGATTCAGATAGTTTTGTTATAGATATCCCTACTGAAAAACATCTATAAAGACATGGAAATAGAAGTACTAAAGGACATGTGGGATGGTAAAGACGCTTTTGATTACCCTAAAGATTCGCCTTTACATTCATCTGTTAATAAGAAGGTTTTAGGAAAGATAAGGATGAATTATCTGGAGGGGTGATCAAGAGTTTATTGGTTAAGGTCAAAAAATGTACGTATTTCGAGCCAGGAGAAAACCATTAGAAAGCAAAAGGAATACTCGCAGTGTCTGCAGTCAAACATATCACATGACAACTACAAAGGCATTGTTTGACAATAAGACTTTTCAAAATGACAACGTAAAACTACGATCTAATCTACATGAGATCAACACAACTGTTGTAACAAAGAAGTCATTAGATAGAAACAAAACAAACGAGTTTGTTAAACCAGAGTTTTCATATGCAATCGGGCACTGGAGAACGGCATAATTATATACTTCTCGCCCTCGGGTTCATATTTTTCCTGAAATTTATCTAGAAAATCAATTATATCAATATCCAATTCATTCCCAAATTTTTTCTCATGTTTGCTTGGGCGTGCTCGAATTTTTTTATTATTTCAAGTAATCTTTTTCCCATTTTTGATAGTCAAAATTTGGATTTTGGGCAGTAAGTGATCTGGATGCAGTGCCCTGTTTCCGATGAATCCTCGTAATTGTTTCTTTAACAGCAGAATACGTATCATATGATTCTCGTATTAAATTCCTTAATAGCAGAACAGTATCATATGATTCTCGTATTAATTCCAAGTTCTCTTCATTTATCTTCTTGTTTCGTTCTGTGCTTTCTTCTGTGCTTCCATTTTTAGACTCAAATATATTTACGTAAATTAATTAAGCGGAACTGGTCTGGGGGATTACTGCAGTTCTTCTTCACAAAAGATCTTTGGGACTGGTTGTTTTGTTGTGTCAGTTTTTCGTAAATAATAACACGGGCGGATTCATTTTTACAATTCTTTTTATTTCATATGGATCAACACTCCAAACTGATCGGTTGCCCTGATGCGAGTGTCCCCTTCTGCTTCCCCGGTAAATAAAGGTACCTTACTTTCAAACCCCAAAAAGGGAATAGTTTGCCGGATGAACTGGCGTCTCCTTCAAAACATCATTGTTTGTTTTTTGATTGCTTGTACTGGTTTTAGCCCTTTAAATTCTTCATTATTCATTGCGCGCAAAACTGAGGGCAGTCTCTAACCCATTCTGTGTTGCGAGAATTGTCAGTCAGCTCTCTGTGATACTGGTAGGAAAAAAGTCTTTCAGATAACGTTTGTTAAAGTTTTCAACTAAAGCCTGGGGATCTGTGAACTCCTGGGATGCCTCTTTTAAATGGTAACTCTATGTTTTAACAAAAATTGTTTCACTCGAAACCCTTTTAAAATTTTTCCCACATCGACTTGAATCATGCGAGGGTAAGTTAGCGGGCCTCGTTGGTATATCAGTTGTAGGCAACAAACAACACAAAAAAAACACTCTTTTGGGGTTAATGGTTCCGCATCTTTATATCTTGAAGCTATGTCATGACTGGGGAGTGCGTACTTAAATTTTTTCGTCTAATCGTACATGGGGTAAATATAGAAGATCCATTTGAATGGTGTCGTTCGGTATTGTATTCACAAATGTGGTCCCCTGTATTCGTCTAGGTGCAGGTAAATAAATTGCCAAATAGCTTGTTTAGATAACCATTCCTTTGGGTGTTTGTTCACGGGCTCACGCTGCTTGCTTAGCTTTTTTATTGCCGTGATTCCCTTCCAATATCCTTTTGGCGAATAATAGATTTGTTCATTTTTATTCAGCCAATATTAAAGTGCGACAAAATACACAACGGTCCCTACCAAAGACAATGAAAAATATTTCTTGCATCTTTGTTTTTCTGATGGGTGATAAAAGTCACTGAATTTTGGTGGGGCAGTCTCGATTGGTTTGCCTGTTACAAGATAATATTCTTTTATTGCTTGATCAACATCTTTAAATGTGTAAGCTGCAGGGCCCTGTTTTTCAGTTTGTCGTTAATAAAATCTAACTGCTCAATTCTCTGCTTTTCATAGTTACTTGTGCGGCTGCTAGTTGCTCCATAGCTTGTTATGTCTTTTTCTCTCGCCGTCATCCCGTAGTTTACTAAACGCGTAATTACTTCCGCTAAAAGCAAGCGCATTAACCACAGCGCCGCCTATCATCATTACGAATGAAGCCATTTTTAATATGTATTTTTTTTTAATTTTACATATTGAACTGTCTGGAATTATTCCTTGCTTAACTAGAAATCTTTCGTACAAACGAAGCTGCAATGATAGCAATCAGCTTTGCTGAATCCTCAAATCCCAGTTTGCCAAGATCTGCTGGGATAAATTTTTTTTCAAGCTTTTACCAAGCCCTTTGTGTATCCATACTTAGGCCTCCAATAACAGCAGAATGGTATAAAAAGATTGGTAACAGTCTTTTCGTCGCTCATTTTTAAAAACAAAATAATAATTATATTTAGTAATAAAAAAATGAACGGACGATCTACAAACATTCCTGAACTTATGATTACAAAAGACCAGGTTGATGACAAGCTATTATGCCCAAAAAGGAAAGGCTGTATTCTTTGGCAGCATGCGGAAAAACAAAACAGTTCCTCGGAAATGAATTCAGCATAGAACAGATTCAACAGATGTTGCCACAAGACATTGTAAAGTATCACAACAGTATGAAGCGCAACTAGGGTCGAGAATGTAAAAGCGTCGGGCAAACGGTTTTTTAGTTTGTACACTAAACTAGTAAGTAAATTTGCGCCTATTGATTCTGAACAAGACTTTTTTGTATGATTTTAAAGCAGGATCCAGTTTGAGCAAAGTCATTAGAGTCTCTAGGCTGTATCTATATTACAGATTTGGAACATTATTATCGCCGTTAATCATGGGGTTAATTACTTTTAATCATATAGATTTTATTTCCCTTAAAAATGACCGAGCCAAAAATCAGCAGAATCAGAAAACACTGAATCGGGGGGAGAAAGGACAGTAAAAGCATGGCTGTTGCAGCAGGAAAAAGATTGCAGGGAACAAACAAAGAAAATTACAGGTACAATCGCAGAATATGCTCATAATGAAAAAAGTGCCAGAGCCGCAACCAGTTGTTTCAAAAGCCGGCTATAACAACACCAGAACAAGTTGATTCAAGACCTACAACAACAACGCCAAAGTCTTCAGTAATTGTTATTTTTGGCGGCATTGCTGCTGGGGTGGTTATTACGGTTATAAAATATATAAACAAAGACAGCGAAACCGAAGCAGTCAAAAAAATCTCAAAACCCCTAAATATAGAAGTCGAACACAAAAGTATGCCCAAAACCCCCAACAACAAAAGATGATTTTGATCCATTTTTAGATGCAATAATACTTTAAGAACTTTAAAAAATAATTATAAGTTGACTTGAATAAGAACTTGGTTGTACTTAAGGATGACTTAGTTATGAACTTGAGCTGACTTGATTAATACTTGAGCTGACTTTATTAAGTAAATTAAGGCAACTTAGAAATTACTTGATTAAGAACTTTTGGTGACTTAATAAGAACTTGAGGTGACTTGAGGTGACTTGATCAAGAACTTGATTAAGGACTTGGGGTGACTTAATTTTAAAAACTTAATTAAGGACTTAGGGCGCTTAATAAGGGACTTGGGGTGATTTTAAAAAGGGACTTGGGTGACTTAAGACTTGGGGTGACTTAATTAAGGACTTGGGGTGGCTTGGGGTGAAGGTGTCAAGTGTCCAAAGCGGAGGAGCTGCCAAGAAAAGTAGAACTGGAGGACCACTTGCTTTGTGACTGAACAGGCTGTGTCCCATGCGCTAGTATATTCGTTGCCTGGCTAGCATTCAAAGCGTTAGTACGCGCCGCTGTGTGAACAGACCTATCATTTGGTGAATAGTTGGCCGGCCTTCCCTAACTGTCTCGCCTCTTCAAACATTGTTGTTGTGTGCGCGCTGTTGTGTGTAAATTAAATAGCGGCCTACTTGTAATGGCTCAAAGTACTGGGCTATCGCAAGAACTAAAGTTATACCATTAGTGACGAGGAGACATAAATTGATGCAGAAGAAGTCACAAAAAGTGCTACTGAAAGAAATAATCAATTAATTCAAACCCAGATAGACTACCATTCTGCTTGTGCTCAGTACTGGAAAATTTTCAACGCATTTATAACACATCTGGTGAGAGAGCGCAAAAGAATTTGAAAAAGAGAAAAAGAAAAAATTACCAAACACCCAGGTCAGTTTCATTTAATTTAAAAAAAAAGACAACTTATAACAAATATAAAAGTCTACATTCTTATCAGGCAAAATTTAAATTAAACAGACTGAAATATTACAAAACAAAAAACGCTTAAGCATTGTTTGAAAAGTGTTATCCCAGACTTTGATGAAAACAAAAATGCTGAAGAAATTGAAAAAATTCTAACTGAAGGCCAATAGCACTTTACTTACTAAATAACCGGGCCTTCAACAGTATCTAATTATGGAAAATGGCTGCGAGGTTTACAAAAAGAGAGAAATTTTAAGAAATTTGTTACAACTTGAATACTCCCTTCGTTGATTAATAACTGGAAAACGTCAGAACCTTGAAAAATATCCAGAACTCCAAATCTGACAATTTCTTTACACAAGCCCGTGTGACACAAAGATACATGCTCCTGAAAACCACCCATGTGCGTCACGGAGGGAAAAGGTCAGGTTTGATTTAGCATTAACACTAATGACTGTGCTGTGTTCTGTAAAGAGGCCTCTTCTCTTTCCAATCATAACCCAGCAAAGAAAAACAAATTAAATGGTCCCTAATAAGTCTTTGAGACCCGCCCTGCCTCGTCTGTGAACCCTGGGATGCCTCTTTTATTAGGTAACTCTATGGTTTTAACAATATTGTTTCCACTCGACTTTAAATTCTTTCCCATCATCGACTTGAATCATGCGTGGATAAGTTAGCGGGCATCGTTGTATATTCAGTTGTATGGCAAACAGCAACAGCAGAAGCACTCTTTTGTGTTAATGGTTCCGCATTTTATATAGTGAAGCTATGTCATGACTGTGAGGGAGTACTTAATCTTTTTTCGTCTAAATCGTATCATGCGGGTAACTTAGAGGCTCCATTTGATTGGGTGTCGTTCGGTATTGTATTCACAAAGTGTGGTCTATGTATTGAGTTAGGTGCAGGTAAATAAATTGCCAATAGCTTGTTTGATAACCTTTCCTTTGCTGTTTGTCACTGACTCACGCTGCTTGGCTTAGCTTTTTTATTGCGTGATTTCCCTTCCAATATCCTTTTGGCGAATATAGATTTTTTGTTCATTTTTATTTCAGCAAATATTTGTGCGACAAATATCACACGGTCATACCAAAGACAATGAATAATATTCTTGCATCTTTTGTTTTTCCTGATGGCTGTTAAAAGTCACTGAATTTTGGTGGGGGCTATGTCTCGATTGGTTTGCCTGTTACAAGATAATATTCTTTTATGCTTGATTCAAATCTTTAAAATGGTGTCATAGCTGCATGACCCTGTTTTTTTCTGTTTGGCGTTACATAAAATCTAACTGCTCATTCTCTGCTTTCATAGTTAGCTTGTGCCGGAATGCTAGTTGTCTCCATAGCTTTGTTTTGTCTTTTTTCTTCGCCGTATCCGTAGTTTATAAAAGCGTAATTACTTCGCTAAAAGCAGGCGGCATTAACCACAGCTCGCCGCCTATCATCATTACGAATGATGCCATTTTTCTATATGTATTTTTTTTTAATTTTACATATTGATACTGTCTGGAATTGTTCCTTGCTTAAACCTAGAAATCTTCGTAGAAAACGAAGCTGCAATGATAGCAATCAGCTTTGCTGATCCTCAAAGTCTAGTTTGCACAAGATCTGCTGGTATTTATTTATTAACAAGCTTTTTACCAAGCATTGTGTATCCTATACTTAGGCCTCCAATAATCAGCTGAATGTATACAAGATTGTAACAGTCTTTTCGTCGCTCATTTTTGAACAACAAATAATAATTATATTTTGTAATAAAACATGAACGGCGTCGATCTCTTAAACATCCTGCAACTTATGATTACAAATGGGACAGGTGTGATGCAGCAAGCTATTATGACCAAAAAGGAAAGGCTGTATTCTTTGGCAGCATGCGGAAAACAAAAACAGTTCCTCGGAAATGAATTCAGCCTCAGAACAGATTCACAGATGGTTGTTTTTTTTTTTTTTCCCTTTTTTTTACCACAGACATTGTAAAGTATCAAACAGGTATGAAGCGGCAACAGGGTCGAGAATGGTAAAAAAGGCCGTCGGGCAAACGGTTCTAGTTTGTACTCTAAACTAGTAAGTAAATTTGCGCCTATAGATTCTGAACAAGACTTTATGTATGATTTATCGGCAGGATCCAGTTTGAGCAAAGTCATTTGAGTCTCTTAGACTGTGATCTATTAAAGATTTGGAACTTTATTATCGCCGTTAATTCATGGGATTAATTACTTTTAATCATATAATTGTATTTCCTTAAAATGACGAGACAGAAATTCAGCAGAATCAGAAAACACGGAGTCGGGTGGAGAAAAGTGTCAGTAAAAAGCTTGGGTGTTGCAGCAGGAAAAAGTTAGCAGAGTGGAACAAAACAAAGAAAAATTACAGTTACAATCCAGAATTTAGCTCATAATGAAAAAGTGCCAGAGCCGCAACCAGTTGTTGCGAGTAACGCCGGCTTTAACAACACCAGAACAAGTTGATTCAAGACATAAAACAACAAAACGCCATATTCCTTCTGTAATTGTTATTTTTGGCCGGCAATTGCTGCTGGGGGTGGTTATTACGGTTATATACTATATAAACAAAGACAGCGATAACCGAAGCAGTCAAAAAAATCTCAACCACTAAATATAGGAAGTCGAACACAAAAAGTATGCCAGAACCGCAACAAACAAAGATGATTTTGATCATTTCAGATGCAATACTACTTTTAAGAAACTTAATAAATAATTATAAGAGGACTTGAATAAGACTTGGTTGTACTTAGAGGATGACTTAGTTATGGAATTGAGCTGACTTGTTTAAGTACGTGAGCTGACTTGAGTAAGTTCTTAAGGCAACCTTAGATAGTTACTTGATTAAGAACTTGGGGTGGACTTAATTAAGACCTTGAGGTGAATGAGGTGACTTGATCAAGTACTTGATTAAGGGACTTGGGGTGACTTAATTAGAAATTATTAAGGACTAGGGCGGCTTAATAAGGGACTTGGTGTGATTTAATAAGGGACTTGGTGACTTAAGGACTTGGGGTGGACATTTTATTTATTTAAGGAATTGGGGTGGCTTGGGGCATGAAGGGTCATAGTGTCCTCAAAGCGGAAGGAGCTGCCAAGAAAAGTAGGAAATGGAAGACCACTTGGCTTTGGGACTGAATGCTGTGTCCCATGAGTGCAGTACGCGATTCGTTTGGCCTGGCTAGCATTCCAAGCGTTAGTACCGCGGGCCCCGCTGTGTGAACAGACCTATCATTTGGTTGAAATAGTTGGGCCGGCCTTCCATAACTGTCTCGCCTCTTCAAACTTTGTTGTTGTCGTGCGCGCTGTTGTGTGTAAATTAAATATGCGGCCTACTGGTAATGGCTCAAAGTACTGGACTATCGAAGAACTTAAAAGTGTATAGCCATTAGTGTCGAGGAGGAAATAGAGATTGATGCGAAGAAGTCACAAATAGTGCCTATGAAAGAAATATCAATTAATTCAAACCCAGATAAGACTACCATTCTGCTTGTGCTCAAGTACTGAAAATTTTCACGCATTTATAAAACACATCTGGTGTGAGAGCTAGCTAAAGAATTTGAAAAGAAGAAAAGAAAAAATTACCAAAACACCCAGGTCAGTTTCAATTTAATTAAAAAAAAGACAACATATACAAATATAAAAGTCTAATTCTTTTATTTTTTGATCAGGCAAAGATTTATTTAACAGACTGATATATTACAAAAAACAGAAAAACGCTTAAGCATTGTTGAACGTGTATCCCAGACTTTGATGAAAACAAAAGGCTGAAGAAATTGAAAAAATTTACTGAAGGCCTATCAGCACTTGACTTACTAAAATAACCGCGGCCTTCAATCAGTATCTAGATTTGGAAAAATGGCTGCGAAGGTTGTTTACAATAAAGAGAGGAATTTTATGAATTTGTTACATAGTCATTTGATACGTACTCCCCTTCGTGGGATTAATAATACTGAGAAAGTCGTCAGAACTCTTTGAAAAATATCCGAACTAGCAAATATGACAATTTCTATTAACAAGCCATAGTGTTGACACAAAGTTAATGCTGCTCTGAAACCCCGACCAGTGTGGCAGTCGACTGGAGGTGTATAAGGTTTGTGGCATGGTTTGATTGTTAGCATTAACAAATAATTGACTGTGTGCTGTGTTCTGTGTGAACGTGGCCTCTTCTCGTGCCAAGTCATAAGTCCCCAGCAAGAAGAATACAAATTAAGTGATTGGGTGTCTCCTAATGATAGGTCTTTGTAGACCCGCCGATGCCTCGTGTCTGTCTGTCTGTCTGTTATGCAAAGTTTGTAAACCAAAACTAGCTGGGATAAGTGTAAAGGATTTTATGTCAAAAATATAACACAGTTTTAAAAGACTTTAGTTTTATTCCACATGAAAGACAGAAACTCATTTGATAATGCCTGCATGAAAATGATGTTATTGAAAATGATCAGGAAAAACGCAGGATTAAGCAAAAACTAAAACTGAAAAGTTTAGTAAATTAGTATTGAAAACGGATAATCCTACACAGTATGTTTGTTTTGTAGAGTTTACTAGTTGAGAACGGGAAAAGCCTAGTCTGGAGCAACCCCCCGAAACTGGTTAAGACCAGTTGAGGGCGGGTGAGCCCCGACTCGGCTTTTTCCCCCTTCTCTCAAACTGACTAAGAAATAGGGAAATCAGATCAACAAACTTTGACATTAAACCATTGACATTCCACGTCAAGAAAGCAAAAGGTTTATGAACAGCAGAAGACATCGTGTACTTCGTGAATTTACACGTGCAACCAGTCGGCAGCTCTGCCGAACAGGCCTGACACAACGAAAAGTGTTCATGTGTGTCAATTTCACCGGCGATCGAGAAGTCTATACCGGTGTTGTGGGACTGGCCTTCCCTTTTTCTGTGCTGGTTACAGGGCATTTTTTTTACATGTGGCCGGCCGAGTTCCCTATCTAGGTTCAGCTAAGTTGCCATGAGCGTCGAGAAAGTACTTTTTACTATCAAT
>JAFLJL010018813.1:0-14584 GCA_018398815.1 Conus ventricosus | reverse complement strand
TTCTGTTGGCAATACAAGGGTTTCGTCGTGGATTGTATGCATAGGATGCATCGCACCAGGCTGGCACTTGGGATTGCCCAATTAGGTTAGTTAATTAATTTCATGACCTTGTGTTAGTTTGGTTGTGCAGGGGGTGTGTGTGACTAGAAATTTGTGTGCGAATGGGGTTAAGTGGTTGAATGTTTGAGTTTGAGAGAAAGTGATTGTGTGGGTAGTAAGTGGAATATTCAGTGTTATGGACCCGGTGTCGTGGTTTGAATGAAAATACATGGTGGAACTGTTCATCTGGTTTTGGATTGCTTATTTGAGTTGGGGAGTTAGGTATTGTAGGTCTGTAAGTCTGTCTGTCCCTCCCTAGTTAGTTCAGGTCTTAGCGAGCCTGACATTTCACCTTTATCAGGGTCCATTTTCACCTTTATTAGAGTCCATTCTGGGCCATTTCACCTTTATCAGAGTCCATTTTGGGCCATTTCACCTTGAACAGTCCATTCTGGGCCATTTCACTTTATCAGAGTCCATTCTGGGCCATTTCACATTGAACAGTCCATTCTGGGCCATGTCGCCTTTATCGAGTCCATTCTGGGCCATTTCACCTTTATCAGGGTCCATTCTGGGCCATTTCACATTGAACAGTCCTTCTGGGCGTTTCACCTTTATCAGAGTCCATTCTAGGTCAGTTCACCTTTATCAGGGTCCATTTCACCTTTATCAGAGTCCATTCTGGGCCATTTCACCTTTACCAGAGTCCATTCTGGGCCATTTCACATTGAACAGTCCATTCTGGGCCGTTTCCCTTGAACAGTCCATTCTGGGCCGTTTCACCTTTATCAGAGTCCATTCTAGGTCAGTTCACCTTTATCAGAGTCCATCTGGGTCGTTTCACCTTTATCAGAGTCCATTCTAGGCCATTTCACCTTAATCAGAGTCCATTTCACCTTTATCAGAGTCCATTCTCGCCATTGCACCTTTATCAGAGTCCATTTCACCTTTATCAGGGTCCATTCTGGGCCATTTCACCTTTATCACAGTCATTCTGGCCATTTCACCTTTATCAGGGTCCATTTCTGGGCCATTTCACCTTTATCAGGGATCCATTCTGGGCCATTTCACCTTTATCAGAGTCCATTCTGGGCCATTTCACCTTTATCAGGTGCATTCTGGCCATTTCACCTTTATCAGAGTCCATTCTGGGCCATTCAAATTGAACAGTCCATTCTGGGCGGCCGTTTCACCTTGAACAGTCCATCTGGGCCATGTCGCCTTTATCAGAGTCATTCTAGGTCAGTTCACCTGTTATCGAGTCCATTATGGGCCGTTTCACCTTTATCAGAGTCCATTCTGGGCCATTTCACCTTGAACAGTCCATTCTGGGCCATTTCACCTTTATCAGAGTCCATTCTAGGTCAGTTACACTTTATCAGAAGTCCATTATGGGCCGTTTCACCTTTATCAGAGTCCATTCTGGGCCATTTCACCTTGAACAGTGGGCCATTTCACCTTTATCAGGTCCATTCTAGGTCAGTTCACCGTTATCAGAGTCCATTATGGGCGTTTCACCTTTATCAGAGTCCATTCTGGGCCATTTCACCTTGAACAGTCCATTCTGGGCCCATTTCACCTTTTATCAGAGTCCATTCTAGGTCAGTTCACTTTATCACAGTCCATTCTGGGCCGTTTTCACCTTTATCAGAGTCCATTCTGGGCCATTTCACCTTGAACCAGTCCATTCTGGGCCATTTCACCTTTATCAGAGTCCATTCTGGGCCGTTTCACCTTTATCAGAGTCCATTATGGGCCGTTTCACCTTTATCAGAGTCCATTCTGGGCCATTTCACCTTTATCAGAGTCCATTCTGGGCCATTTCACCTTTATCAGAGTCCATTATGGGCCGTTTCACCTTTATCAGAGTCCATTCTGTGCCATTTCACCTTTATCAGAGTCCATTCTGGGCTATTTCACCTTGAACAGTCCATTCTGGCGTTTCACCTTTATCAGGGTCCATTCTAGGTCAGTTCACCTTTATCAGAGTCCATTATGGGCCGTTTCACCTTTATCAGTCTATTCTGGGCCATTTCACCTTTTTCAGAGTCTATTCTGGGCCTTTTCCCCCTTTATCAGAGTCTATTCTGGGCCATTTCCCTTTATCACGTTTTCGGGCCCCTTTCCCTTTATCGGGGCTTTCTGGGCCATTTCCCCTTTATCGAGTCCTTCTGGGCCATTTCCCTTTTACACAGTCCTTTTCTGGGCCTTTCCCCTTTATCAGGCCCATTCGGGGCCCATTTCCCTTTTTCCGTCCTTTTGGGGCCTTTTCCCCCTTGAACAGTCCTTCTGGCCATTTCACTTTTCAGAGTCCTTTTGGGCCTTTTTCACCTGAACGTCCATTCTGGGCCATTTCACTTGAACGCCCATTTGGTCCTTTTCCCCTTAAAACCCCCTTTGGGGCCCGTTTCACCTTTTCGGGCCCATTATGGGCTTTTCACCTTTATCAGAGCCCCATTCGGGCCCATTTCATTTTAAACATTTTCTTTCTGGCTGTTTCACTTTTCAGGTCCTTTGGGGCCTTTTACCTGTCAGGTCCATTCTGGGCCTTTCCATTGAACAGCCCATTGGGGGGCCCATTTCCTTTGAACGCCATCGGGGGTTTTCCCTTTTGGGCCCATTCTGGGCTTTTCACCTTTTAGGGTCCTTCGGGGGCCCATTTCCCTTATCAGGGTCCATTCTAGGTCATTTCACCTTTATCGGGCCATTCGGGGCCCGTTTCCCCTTTTTATCAGGGCCCCATTCTGGGGCGTTTCCCTTTTCGGGTCCATTCTGGGCCCGTTTCTCTTTATCAGGTCCTTCTAGACCTTTTTCCCCTTTTCAGAGCCCATTTAGCCCTTTTCCCCTTTATCGGTCCTTTCTGGGCCCATTTCACCTTTATCGAGATTATTTGGTGTTTCACCTTTATCAGGGTCCTTCTGGCCGTTTCCTTTATCAGGGCCCATTCTAGGTTTCCCCTTTTCGGCCCCATTCTGCCCTTTTCCCCTTTATCAGAGTCCTTTCTAGCCCGTTTCCCTTTATCAGAGCCCCATTTGCCGTTTCCCTTTCGGGTCCATTTAGGCCATTTATTTTATCGGGTTTTTTTTTCAGGCCATTTACCTTTATCAGGGCCATTCTAGGCCTTTTCCCCCTTTATCGGGGCCCCTTCTAGGCCGTTTCACCTTTATAGTTATTCAGGCCGTTACCTTTATCGGGTCCATTCTGGCCTTTTCCCTTTATCAGGGCCCCTTTTGGGGCCATTTCACCTTTTCGGGTCCATTCTGGCCCGGTTTCATTTTATCGGGCCCATTCGGCCCGTTTCCCTTTATCGAGTTATTTAGGCGTTTCCCCTTTTATCAGGGCCCCTTCAGGCGTTTCCCTTTTTATCGGGTCCATTCTGGGGCCGTTACCTTTTCAGAGTCTATTTAGGCGTTTCCCTTTTTAGGGTCCTTCGGGCCCGTTTCACCTTTTCAGAGTCGGGGTGCCGGGGGCCCATTCTGACCAAGTGTTTTTTTAACTTCTATTTGTGCCCCACCCAAATTGGACCAGTCGACTCTGACTCGATCTCGGGACCATTTCCCCGGATCATTCGCCCCCGACTTGGCCTGGATCACTGCTTAAAAATCTCGTAGTTGCCCTTTAAACATTAGTTTGGGTCACAATCAGGATTACTTTAACTCAGATCTGGTCACAAAGATCCACTCGTGATCACTTTACTCTTATGTCACTAAACCTGCTTCATGACATTGAGTCACTATTTCTCACCTATGAGTCAGGTGACCTTTAACTTAGGATCATGGAACACTGAGCCATACTAAGTCTCCTAATCTTTCAACTGTAAATCGGATGCCAATTGATCCCTATTCTGGGATTGTGTCACTTGAACTTTCACCTTTGTCCTGGGTCTGGTCATCGTTACCAGTTTTGGGTCAGTCAGCCTTAACATCCCTATAATCTTGTCTTCAACTGGACCTGTGTTACTATGATCGTTTATGGCTGCCTCAATCTTTATCGTCTATCTGATGGCAGTACCCTTCTCCCAGTCCTAGGACCCAGGTCAAGGTCATCGCAACCCTTTCTGTGTCAAGAACAACATTATTAAACGAAGGAACACATCACAAAACACGACGCGTTTCGACCTATTGGATCTTCTTCAGGCAAGACAGCTACCAGTCAAGACAATGAAAACGAGGCACAAATGGTTGCTCACCTCATCAATCTGGGTGCAATTTTGAATGTTTTTTTCCTTGCCTGAAGAAGCCCAACAGGTCGACACGCATTATCTTTGCCTGTTATTTTGTTTGGTTCCTTCGTCTGGCAGCACAGTGATTCTGTTTTTTTTCTCCTTTTTTTTCAAATCTTGTTTCAGTTTCCGCCTGCTGTCACCCCACTTTGAAACCATTCTACGTCATTCAACGTATGAAAACACTGCAGATTGCTATGACCCATTCTACGTCATTCAACGTATGAAAACACTGCAGATTGCTATGACCCATTCTACGTCATTCAAGTATGAAAACACTGCAGATGCTATGACTCATTCTACGTCATTCAACGTATGAAAACACTGCAGATTGCTATGACCCATTCTACGTCAATCAACGTATGAAAAATTAAACACTGCAGATTGCTATGACCCATTCTACGTCATTCAACGTAAAAAAAAACTGCAGCCTGCTATGCCCCCATTCTACGTTTTTCAAGATAAAAACACTGCAGATTGCTATCCCCCAAATTTCCTACGTCTTTTTCCAAACGTTTTTAAAAACACTGCGATTGCTATGCCCCATTTTTTAACGTCATTCAACGTTTGAAAAAACTGAAATTGTTTAGGGCCCCTTTTTGGGTCATTCAACGTATGAAAACACTGCAGATTGCTATACCCTTTTTCCCTAAAATTCAAGGGATGAAAACCCCCTGAGATTGCTATGACCCATTCTACTCTTTTCAACTTTGGGAAAAAACATGCAGATTGCAAATGACCCATTTTTTAACGTCATTCAACGTTAAAAACCACTGCAGATTGCTATGCCCCCATTCAAACGTCATTCAACGTATGAAAAACACGGGGTTTGTATGACCCTTTCTCCGCCCTTTCAACGTATAAAAACAGCAGTTTGCAAAGACCCATTCTACGCCCATTCAACGTATGAAAACACTGCAAAATTGCTAGACCCATTCTGGCTCAGTTGGGAGGGGGGCAGATAAAAAGACATAGATTTTTTGGGGAAAAACAGAGACCTGGGAAAAAACATGAGTTTTGGGAAAAAAACAGAGACCTGGGGGAACACAGCTTTTTGGGGAAAACCCAAGTTTGGGCAAACAAAAAACCCGGGAAAGGAAACACAAAGACCTGGTAAGCAAAGACCCTTTGGGGAAAGAAAACTGGTAAACATAGCCCTTTGGGGGAAAACAGACCCTGTGAAAAGGGATTCTTGGGCGAAACAGACACCTGGAAAAAACACGACCTTGGGGGAAAAGGGAAAACCCAAAGTAACTTTTTTTGTGGCACAGAGACTCCAAAAGCATGGGAATGATGGGACGGCCCGACACCTGGAGAAAAAACAAAACCTTGGGGGGAAAAAAGGAAACCTAATGTAACATGTTTTGTGGACAGAGGGGATAGGGGAAGCATGGTGATCAGCCACACAGACATTTCACTTTCCCATAAGGGGTATTTCTTTTTTTAAAATTTGGCACCCCCGATTTGAAAAGATGGACAGCCCCTTTTTTTGGGAAAATTTTACTATGAAAAATTTCCCCTTACTATGGACTCGCAAAAAGCTCGATGAATTTTTTAAAAAAGGGGGGAAAACCCCGGGGGAGTTTTGGGTCACAAGCATAAAAGCCCCAAGCTGCTTTAAGCAAGAAAAAGGTTTGGCCCCGTTTCAATTCACCTAACTGTTTTAAAACTTGTTTTTTTCCCATAACCCCCTCCCCCCAAAATTTTCCCTTGTGAAAGATCTCGGGAATACCCTTTCTAAAGGTTTTTTAGTTTCCCCAAAAGGAAAAAAACCTCTCTTGGTTTTGCATGCAAGGGGGGCGTCCATGTTTTCATTGTGGGCGGAGCTCATGTCACGGCCCCTCCCCCACCCCTCCCCGTTCTTTGTGACTTCTTTTTCTCTTCCCCCTTTTCCCCCCATTATTTTCCCCCTTTGCATGATAAACCCTCTCCCTCTTCCCTTTCCCCCCCCTGATTTCTTCCCCCCCCCCCCCCCCCCCCCACTCGTCCCCCCTTCTCTGTTTCATGTTAAGGGAAAGCAGCTGATGAAAAAAAAAACCCAAAGGGATCTAAACGATGACATTTTTTAAACCCTTTGGACCCCCAGCGCGGCCCAAAGACATGACCCCCAGGCCACAAGGGCCCGGCCTCCAAAACGGGCATTTTCAACTAAACTGCTTGGTGGATTGGCCATTCAAATAATGATAGAAAAAAAAAACATTTTCAAACTTTTTCGTGGGCGTGCGAAACCCCCCAAATCCCCCCCAAATTCCCTGCAACACAAAAAATATGACCAAACCCCCCCACCACAGAGTCACAAAACCAAGTACTCGTACATGAAATTGAAAAAAATGCAACCACAAAGGAACATCAAAATTTTTATTCAAAGCCATGTCATGAAAAGGATTCAAGAACCAGAAAATTTTAAAAAAACTTTTTCCATTCACCACACAAAAAAAACTCATTTTACAATGCAGACTGACAAAGACTGTAAATTTCCTGACCCCTTTGAAAAATTTCACAAAGGGTTGGCACGGGAAAAAAAAAATGGCGATTTTTTCCAAAAACATTTCTCTACACATGGTCAGGGAAACATTTCTCCTTCAACACCCGCCCAGAGCCCTAAATCAAAGGGAAAAAACCCCTGAAAATTTTCAGATGGCCGGGAATGCCCCCCGGGGGAAATCTCCAGGGCCGCGACCAGGGAAAATTTGGCCCTCAAGGGATAAAGGGATTTTGGGCCCCCCTCAGGGGGAAGGTTTTTTTTTTTTTTCTTAGACTCGCCAACCATTGGGGTTTTTTTAAAGGTGGAAAAAGCCACCCCAAACTTTAAACAATTCTTGATCCCTGAGTTTTCATAAATCCCTTTTTGGAAATATTTTTTTTTTTTCTATTCCCTTTTTGAAACATTTGACCCCCAAGAATTTTTTTTTTTTTTCCCAAGCCCCTGGAAAATGCTGTCAAAAACCGTTGACAAATCAAAACTAAATTCAAACCTTCAAACCTGTGTTTCACTCTACATATCCCCCCCCCCCCCCCTCAATTTCTCTGGGGTTTTTTCAATGCCCAAGAATGGCCCTGGAGACCCTCAAAAAATTTTAAAAGTCTTTTGGGCTGAAAACCACAACCCAGTAGCCCCCCGCTGTCGGGACCCTTTGGGGGCCCACGGGTTTCAAAAAGGGCCCACGGCGGACAAATCTTACCTTTCTGTTTTTATTTCAAAGATTTTTTTTTTAAAAGCCCCGGGTTTTGGTCCCCCTTTTAACCCCCATCGCCCCCTCATTCTGCAGGCCCTCTCATCTTCAAAATTTCCCCATTAAATTCTGTCATTCTGAAAGGCTCTTTCTCACAATTAAATTAAATTTCAAAAAGTTTTTGCCCCAGGCCCACAGGGGCCAAATCTGGACTGCAAATCGTTACAATGGGTTTTTGTGTAAGTTTGCAAAAGGGAAAGAGAACTAGGTAAAAAACCCCCAAAAAACTACATCCCCTTTGGCACCAAGTTTTTTTTAATTTTTTTCTATTTCCAGGAAAAAGGGGAACCACATTTGCATAAATCAAATGCATACCTGGCGGGACGGGTGAAAAGGGGACAAAAGGAAGCGGGGAAGGGGGAAGGGAAAAAACAAGATGTCTCTACCCCCCCTTAAAAAGGTTAGTGTTTTAAAAACCTTCACAAGACCCCACCAGGGTTCTGTGACTCCCCCAACAAAGTATTCAGATCAACAAGAAACGGGGTATTGGCTGACCGGGATTGGTTGATTTCAACTGCTTTTTCTGGTCAGTGTGTTTTAAACCCTTGGGTCAAGGCTTCGGCAAATTTGGGAAACCAAAAACCCAAAAAACCACCCACAGAGAAAACGGGAAAAAAAACGACACACAGAAAAAACAGACAAAAACGACGACAGAGAAACCCAGCCCCCAAAAAAAACCAGACAGAAAAAACAGAAAAAACGACAGACAGAGAAACAGAAAAAAATGACAGCCGAAAAACCAGACAAAAACGACGACGGAAAAAGAAAAAAAACAAACAGACAGAGAAACAGACAAAAACGACAGACAGAGAAACAAAACAAAACACCCCACAGGGGAAACAGACAAAAACGACTACAAAAAAAACCCAGAAAAAAAACCGAAAAGAAAAAAAAAACCGCCCAAAAAACAAACAGACAGGGGAAAACAGACAAAAGTAAACAAAAGCAATGACTGTAACAAAAAAAAAAAACCGGGCTGTCAGGGACTGGTGTTTAAATAACCCATTCTCCAAGTAAATTTTTTGGGGCCGAGTCTTTTTAAATCTTTTTTTAATGAGAATAACCATGGTTTTATCATCCAGTCCGCTTTTTCAGCAGATCTTTTAATGCCCTTTTAACTGGGAAGGGGTAAACCCTAAACAAATCAACACTTGACTAAGCCCGGGAAATCAAACTGTTTATCTCTGCCCAAAAACCTCCCTTTCCCAAAAAGGGGGCAAATAAATTTTTGGGAAGAGTCTGCCAGGCAAAGTGAAAAAGCGAAAACCTTCTGAGACACTGAAAAGTTCCAGCCCCGCGGAGTGTTCCATTCCCAAATTTTTTTTTCTGCCAGGTCCCCACAGCCTGGGTTTGGCCCCTGTTCTTGGCCCGCCTTGGGCCCAAACAGCCTGGGAAAAACATTCTGCTGTGGCCCGAACTGGGGGGAAATGCTGTTTTTTTGCTGTTTGGTTTTTTTTGGGAAATTGAACACAGCTTTTTGCATTCCCGATCTTTCTTAAAAGAAGCATGCATTTGAAAACTGTTTTTTTGGGACTTTGATGTCTTCATTTTGGGGAAGTATGGTTAACACTGTTGTGGGCATTGCGATGTCTTTAAACGGTTAGTTGAAAAAAGACACCCTGCCTTTTTGAAAGAACTCTTAGATGAGTTGCCGGAAAAAAAATTTTTGACAAATTTTTATTCTCTTCTTTGGGGGGGGGTAACAAAGAGACAATTTTTTTTTTGGGGCCCTTTTAAACTCCCCGCTTGCTGAATCTTTGACGAGACCTTTTTTTTGTAAAAATTTTGATTGCCCCCCTTGGTGAATCAATTTACGATAAAATTGTTTTGTGCATTTTTTATTCCCCTGCTTTTTGAATCATTGGGCAAGACATGTTTTTTTAATTTTTTTGGCCCTTTTTAAAGTTTTTTTGTAAAAAGGAAAATTTTTACACATTTTCCGGGCTCCCCTTTTATGTTTTGTAAAAAAAATGGGGAGTTTGTATTATACTCCCCGTTTGGCCCAGTAACCCTTTCCCGTTAGACAAAAGCTTCACGGGGAGTTTTGTTGCTCTGCCCGGCCGAAGTTTTTTGTGTGGGCCCAAAAGCAGTGATAAGACAGTTCCCCCGTGGTGCCCAACCCACTTCCGCCGTGGGAAGCCAGTGTAAGTCTCCCAAACGTATTCATTTGAGGCCTGGCGCAAGGTAAAAACCCCCGAAACCCTTTGGGGCTTTTGCGGGGAAGGGGGGGCGGGCATTAGAGTTGACATTGGGAAATATTTCTAGCCAAACGGGGGTATAAAAACAAACTCCCCATTTTGGCGTCATATATGTACATTCAGACAAAGCAGAATTCAAGTAAAAGGAGGAGGGGGGGATGGGGCCCCAGGGTTCCTGGGTTTTCCCCCATTGGATGCATAGCCGCCCCAAAGGTTCCCTTTGAACCATTTAGCCCCGGTCATGCGGATTTCCCTCAAATAAAATTTTTAAAAGAAGGGAATTTTTTCCCAACGCCCGAAGGCGGGCCCCCAAGGTTTGGGGCATGGGAAGAAATGCTGGAAAGGCAGAAGTGGCCAGCGCTCTTTAAACCCATGGGCCCCGGGGGGAAAGACGGGGGGATCCCCGGTGGGGTGGGAAAAGGGGGGTTCTGAAACCCTCTTGGAGAGCCACCCAAGAAAAGTTTCCGCTGAGGGTGGCCTTTTTTTTTTTTTTTAAGGGGGGGAAATGGAAAAAGAAAAGAAAGCTTGTGAAACGCGCCTGGGGCGAGGGCGTTTTCCCCGAAAAGGGGTTTGGGCATCGAGAAGGGCAAAGGGCTAAAGTCCGAAGGGGGGTCGCCCCCTAATGTATTCCCCCAGCGGGGGGAAGATGGGTAAGGGGAAAAGGGCCCGCCTGGGTTCCGGTTTTTTGGTTTGGAAATGGGAAGGAACTTAAGGAGAACCCGGGGCCCTCTTGGGGGGAAGGCAATGTCTCTGGGGCCCCCTAAGGGGATGGATCTCGCCTCGCCGTTCGCGGGGGGCGAGGGCGAGGGGGAAGGTAAAATTTTAAAGGACGAAGGCGAAAGGAATGGAGGACAAGGCCCAAAGGGGGGGTTTTATTGGGACGCAAAAACAGGGAAAGGGCCCCAAAGGGGAAAAACGTTTAGGGGGTTGGGCCTCAGAAGAGAAGGCCCCCCCCTGGGGTCTCTCGAGAAGGAAATCATTCTGAAAAGGGAAAGGGCCCGGCCCTTTGGAGGATGGCCCTTTTCAGATGGCCGAAACCCGTAGCCCCCGAGGGGGCAAACAGAGAGGTTAAGTTGGGGCAGGAAAATTTCCCCATTTGGATGTTGGTGGGGCGAATGTGGGGGGACAAAAATTTTTCCTTTTTTACCCTGAGACCCCTTTTCCCCCCATCTTTCATCATTAAAGGACCCCCGTGCTAGCTTGCGAGAGGACAGGCAAGGGGCTCGGAGTTTTCCCGAAGGCCCCCCCCAAAGGAGAAAGGGGGTTTTAACGGAACGGGCCGGGCCGTTGAGGGGGGATTTGGTTGGGTTTGCCCGCCCCGGGGTGGCACAGAAGCCCGGCGTGGAGGTGAAGAACCTGGGGGTTGGGTGGGGAGGCCCGGGAAAGGGGTTTCCTGGCATGTCCCCCTGGTGTTTTAATTGGGGAAGGGGGGGTTTGTTGAGTGAGGGACTTGAGGTCCGGGGAACCGGACTGAGTGGGCCACCTGGGGCAAAGAGAAAAGAGCCCCGGGGCTCCGAGTTGCCTTCCGATCACCTTGTGGAGGGGTCGGGAAAAGGGGGGGAAGGCGTAAGCTATGGAAAGGGCCGGGGCCAAAAGGGAAAGGGGCAGGGCGCGATGGCGTAAGCCGGGGGGCCCGGGGCCCCGGGGGCACATACACTGGCAGCCCATGGGTTTAAAAAAAGGGGGCAAAAGGTCGATCAATTGGGGTGAACCAATTTTTCCCCAAAAGGTTTTAAGGGTAAAGGGCCCGGGTGAGGGTCCATTCCCTGTGGGGACGACTTGGTCGGCTGAGGGTCTGCCGGATGTTGTGAGGGCCCCCTTTTTGGTCCCGCGCGAAAGGGGACCCCCCGGTGACCCCAGCGGAGGAGGGGGCCCGTACGGAGGGAAAAGGGCCCATGGAAATGTGCCCCCCCCCCCCCCGTTGATGTAACCAAATAACCCAAGTGTTTTCCGTGGGAAAAAGGGGAACAAATCGGTGGGGGACATGGACTGGAACCTTTAGGGGGGGCAGTCTGGGCCCCCTCCCGTTCCAAAATGTTGATGTGGAAAAAAGAGCAAATCGAGGATCCCAAACCCCCCCCCAGGGGGATTTCTTCCCCGATGGGCCCCCCACCCCCGGTTTGGGGGGTCTGTGAAAAGTTCCAGGGCCTGGGAAGGGAGGGAATGGGGAAACTCCGGGGGGGGCCCGGGTGGATGGGGAGCCACTCCCCCGTGGCCCAAAAAGAAACCCAAACCCCCAGGGGAGGGCTGGGTTCCCCCTGCCCTTGGTTGGGGCCAAAGACGGCGGAATTTCCCCCTTTAAGCTTCCCCCTTTGGAACTCTGCCCAGGGGGAAAAGGAGGAGAAGGGGGCTTTCCCTCATTCCCCAGGAGGGAGGGGAAAATGGGCCTTGCCCAAAAAGAGGGGGGGAGAGGCGAAGGTGGGAAAAATGAGAAATTTTAGGGGAGCGGACCTTCCGGGGGCGGGGGGGGGGAAAAACCCTGGGGGGAGGTGTCGAAGCTCAGCCCCGGAAAGGGGAATTTGCTGGGCTGGGCGAGGGGGCTCGATTTTGCGGGGTTGGTGGGCGAAACCCCCGAGAGGAGCAAAGCTGAAAATACTTTTAGGTTGGGATTGGGGGGTAGGGCCTGAGAGGGGGGCCAGGAGAAGGCCCAGTCCCCTCGAGGTAGACAAGGAGGGGGGAATGTCCTTTCCGCCCGGGAAGGGAGTCCATCTCCTTGACTTTCCCCTTTGTGAAGAGGAAAGGGGGCCCGGGGAGTCCGAAAGGGAGGGCCCTTTAATTGGAAAAAAACCCCCCGGGCCCCGCCAGACCCCAAAAGAAAATTTTCCCTCTGTGGGACGGGTGGGTGGGTTTTTGAATTAAAATCTTTTTAGATCTATCGAGGTGGGCCCCGTCCAGAAAAGGTGGGTGGAGTCCCGATCTGGGCCCGGGGTTCCCCCAAAAATTTAAAAACTGGTTGTCCTGAGGGAACTGTTGAGAGGGGAAAAGGGCCCAGGAAGGGGGCCCCCAACCCCCCCGAGGCCTTTTGGGGCTACAAGAGGAGAGAAAAAAACCCGGGGTTGGGGTGGGGTACCCTTTTGGGGGGATGGGGCCCTTTCGGGAATCTCCCCCGATTTCCAGGCGGAAAGGGGCCCCCGCCTGGGGGGAGGGGGGGTCGCCGGGGGAAAAGGGGGAGGGGGAGGACCGGGGGGGGGGGTTTTGTGTGGGAGGGTTTGACGGAAACCCTCCGAAACAGAAACCCCCCAAGGGGGGAGACCCCTGGGCCCACTGGTGGGCGTGTCGGGACAGACTGCCTGGCCCGGGGGGGGCAGGGGGGGCCTGAGGGTGTCTGGAAGACTGACATGCCCCCCCCCTCGGAAGGTGGGGCCGAGTCACCTCCGGGGGCCCGGGCCTTTGGCCCAACCCCAAATTTTGTTGGGGTTTTTTTTTGGGTTTTTGGGGGTAGGGGGTTTGGCGGGGCCCGAGGGACTCTTGGGGGGGTTTTGGGGAGGCTGGGGGAGGCTTTTGGGGGTTTGGGCCCCCAGAAAAAAATGGGTTTGAAGGGGGGTGCTGACGAGGGTTTGTGGTGCAAAAAAAGCGGCCTGTTTTGGGGGCTCCTCCCGGGATGGGGAAAAAACCGCAGAGGCCCCTGCATTTTTGATTAACTTTGATGATGTCCCGCAGGGTCCTGTTTTGACAATTTTATTCTCTTCTTGGGGGATCAATTTTGGGGGTTTTTTTGTTATTTTGATCTCCCCGCTTTTTGAAACCCTTGACGGGGGAATTGTTTTGTACATTTTTTTATTTTCCCGCTTGCCCGAATATTGACCCCAGACATTGTTTTTTTTGCATTTTGATTTCCCTGCTTTTCTGAAACATTGCAAGACAATTTTTTTTGTCCCTTTTGTGACGCTTCTTAAATGTTTTGTAAAGGAAAATTTTTTCACATTTTCCGTCTCCCCTTGGGTGTTGTGTAAAGGGGAAAAATTGTTTTTCACATTTTCCTGTCTCCTCTTGAAAGTGTAAAGGGAAAAATTTTTTTGGGACATTTTCCCGTCTTTCCCCTTATGTTGTGTTTAAGGAGGGACTGTTTCGTGCCCCTTCTGATGTCTCTTTCTGATGTCCCAGAAAATAAGCGCTTTTGTCCCCAAACCCCGCACAGCCGAAAAGAAAAAAATGGGGTTGGTTTTAACACTAAATTTTTTCTACTAGACTTTTCCACGCAGCCAAATCCGCTACGGCCAGACTTTTAAACCCGGGCCCCCAATCTGGGTGGCGTTTAAACATGCCAGACATTTTCTGGTCTGTTTCGGGCAGGAAAAAAAGGGCGTGATTTTTCGTGCTCCCCGATCTTTTCAAAAAATTTGGGGGAAACCCCGAAACGTCGTTTTTGGTGGGTAGAAACTTCTTTTGTACCACCACCGGAGCAGAAAAATCTTGCGCTTCCTTGTCACCGCCATCTTGCAAAGCGGGCAGAACTATGCGGACCCTGTGGAGACGGGTAACCGCACCTTTCTGTCCATACCTTTTCTGGCCCGCAAAAAGTATGGTCTGTGCGGGGTCTGTGGACACAAAGCCTTACTCTGTGTATTTTGATGGCTCTTATTGGTGAAATCTGAAGGAGACATATTTGGCCAAAACTGGTAGAGAAAACACTTAAAATTAAAACTCTCCAAACGCATGTCAGACAGAAAACACTGAACTGCGACTGTATTAAACACACACACACACAAAATAAAAGAGACAAACAAAAAACAAAAACACCATTCTGAAACTCTTGTGTGACACCGACTAAAACACGAAACCAGCAAATTTTTTCTACACTGCTTAGGTCAACACAAAATGTACAACTGACACAGCACAAACAACATACAGTAAAACAATGATCAATTATACACACAGCAGGCAGTGACAAA
>JAFLJL010018812.1:1247-57279 GCA_018398815.1 Conus ventricosus | reverse complement strand
TCATTTTTACAATCTACTGGAACGTTAAAATTGTTTTCCTCTAGTAAAAGCGGCCTTTAGCGGAAGTTATCTTCGTCAAACCTTCCCAATGTTCATGTACTCATAGGGTAAACGCCCTTCTAACAAGAGTTGAGTCAAAATATTCTTCCGTTATTGGGCATCTACAGAACTTTTACAATGTTTCTTATGTTCGCTCGCGGCTTGAACAGATGGCATTCTTGTTAAACATTTTCTACAGAATTCTTGTTTCCATGATCTTTTGAAGTATGCTTCATTAGTCTACTCATCGTGCGTATCAATGTGTAATGCGGTAGCCCCGCTGGTGAAAGCATCAGTAGTAAGTCAACATGATTTTTGTCTGGTTCGCCTATTGTTGGACTGTTCTTGGACACTTTAATTGGCACCAAATTTGTTTCCTCATCCCATGTGTATACATTAACAGTTATTGGTTTGTTTTGTTCTTCAAACTGATCAATTTGGTCTATACCAACAGGAAAGGACACCCCACTAAAGTTAAGATCATTGATGTAAGGGTGATAGTTAGACACTCTCTTTTGCGTTTTTTGCGGATAAATGCAGCCTTGCGAGAACACACCACATAAAACATTTGTCGTCTGAATTCCTTATGTTTAGAACTGCCTTTTTGCGACTAATGCTGGGGGTAGCGGAATGTAAGACCTGCCTACAATCGGTGCATACTTAGCCTGTTTTAATCTGATCTCTAAAACTTCGCCCTCTGACCAACCAGAGCCTCTCATTTTGGCTTCTTCAGCGGCAGCGTCAAACTGTGCAAGCAGTTCGTCTGCCAACCGGGTGTTGTCATTACGAGAAAGAATAGTCTGTTGTTTAGTCGAGACCCAGACTTCTAGATTTTCTTCATTTATTGTTACATAGTCAATTAAAACAGCTAACATTACTTTAACTGGCGGGTCTATTGTTAGTTTACTTGGAACTTGAGAAATAGCATGAACAACGCTTGCCTGTACGTTTGTTGGATCAATGACTTCTAAATCAATATCATTCAGTGCTCTTGATAAACGCTCTCTCTCAAGCATTCCTTCAAACAATTCGTCCGGTCCTTCATATATCTTATCCATGCTGAGTTTCTTTTCTAACTCAAAATATTTATTTAAATTAAAAAAAATACAACGGCTTAATCAGAATCAATATCAACGGTCTTTTTTTGCTTGGACTCATAAACTAAAGTATAAACACCCTTCGATGTTGTTACTGTGAGCTGTTTAGAACAGAGTTTAATGTCTCGTTTACTTTTTTTAAGCATTCCTTTTTTATCTGCTCGGGGTCTGGCTGTTGAGAAAAACTTGTCCTCGCCTTTCTTTGAAGATCAAACTTTTGTCTTTTGTAGTCAGTCAAAATCGGCCTTGTAAACGATTAAATTCTTCTTCCTTGATGTTTGAGTCAACAAGTGCTTTATTTTATTGTCATTTGAACGAGCTAAGTTTAGCTTGTTATTTAGTTGAACCATAGCTGTGTGCTTTTGGAGTTTAGTTTTTATTTTTTTGCAGCCGCACTTACAGCTAATGAACACAGACCGAGAGCTAAAACTAACCTCCTAGAGGATAAAGCAGCGGGGCGCCAATGCCCCCGTTGCAACGAGGCCACACTCGTTCCTGCTGATAGAGCAACTTAAAGTCGATGCCCCAGTATTAACATAAGTTAACAAGCATAAAAGCAGCAAAGACCTTCGTTTGGTTTTGCTGTATTTTGAAAGGTCCTGCTCCTAGTTTTTGTTGGCATTTGTGTATATTGTGTTAATCCGAAGTTTATGGCTCGGGTTTTCTACTATCTTCTTCTCTTGGCGGCGCTGTATGCAACATTATGGATAAACCGAACAGACATGCTTTTTATAAAATAAAAATATGTTAGGTATTGATATCTTTTAATATGTTATTTTCAATATTCAGCAGCGCATCATAATTAAAACCAAATGTACATTAAGCGGTTTATTCGGCTACTTCTTCTTTAGATCAATTTGAATCTTATTACTCCCTCTCACAGTTCTTTCCCGCTTCCATGCAACTGATTATCCGCTGTTGACCTAGGTCAACCATAAACCGTATCCTTTGGTTAAAAATCATCAAGCCTAACATTGTGAAGATGTAAAATCATTAACACAAGGTCAATGTTGATTTCTACAAACCTCCTCGCCTCCAAACAGTTTTCTTATATCATCAAAATGCTGATAAGGTTTTAATGCCCGCTAGCGTAGATTTGTTAGGACTACACTCAATCGACATTGTACTTTCGTTTATTTAGGATTAATAAACTTTTCACTTCCTCTTCGAACGTGTCTTCATCTTCACACAGCAATAAATTACCTTTAGCGATCTTGTCTGCGACACAAAACTAAAATTCCGCATAAAGTGTCTGCCCTGCTTCTGGGATATGTTTGTAATGATGGAATCACTCTTTCGTAATAATATTGCTAATTTTGGACTGATATTGTTGTCAATCAGCTTGCAAATTAGATGCTACAACATCAAACTCTAACGTGATGTTCAGAAATGCTGTACATTGCTCCGGTCTGATGATTTGATAACCCGTTTGTATTCATTAAAAGTTAGAGTTCATATGACAATCTGTCTTTTATGCTCTTGAAAGTATGGTGCATGCGATGGTGGGGGGTTGGGAGACGGAACTCAAAATCATAAGGGAATGGAAAAGCGATTTCCCAACGCAAAATTTTGCTAGCTTCATGGGAAAAAGGGCCTTTGCCGTATTTAGGCATCTCCAGCGCTATTCTATGTTTTAGTGCTTCTTACATTTTCGATTCCTGTGAAACGCAGATCAGCCCTTTCATTCCCAGTTAGCCATAGATCAAATAGTTTAAAATATGTCTGCATATGTGTAAAGAAAATATTTACTTGCCCCTCAAGTTTTATAGAATAAATTTTCCTTAACGATTGCCCGCCCCAATTCTGTACAACTGTCCTGTTTGGTCTGTTGTTGAAGCGATACTATTTTGAAAAGTAAGGCGCGCCAAGAGCCATGGCACAATCACCTCATCCGCTCCAAGGTCTGGAAAATTGACGGTAAGAATTTGAATCCGCATCAATAGTAGATGGATTATTTGGAACAGTAATATTCCGCTTATTTCCCTTCACACCAAAGGCGCATTTCAGGTTTCTATGCTGGTCAAGGAATCGAGGCCAATGCTTGTTGACATTTTTTTTTATAAAACAAAATAAAAAAGTTAATTATTATAGAACATGGCAAGCAAGTTGAAGATGCAAGAATTATGATAGATTTTTGAATCCTGGGACACATAGTGAAATGACTCCTTTGTACAACATCGCTCGTGCTCTTCTATGCGGCGTGATTAACAGAAAGTAAGTACAGATTCATTATACAAAGATTAGGCCAAGAACCTCCCGAAGTTAAGACCCTAATGATTTTGAAGTAAAAGAGATCCATTTGTTTAGTGAGGAGCGACCAAGGACTTGTTCAGCTATACAACAAAACCAGACTCCATACAAAGTTTTTAAAAAAGAGTACAATTTAGACAAAGCTCCGTGTGACGATCAAAATCGCCTTGGCATTACTAACCCAAAATATATAGGGATGCTGTTGCTAACTTCAAAACACACTGCAAGGAACTCCCAACAGATAACCAACTGCAAAACATGGAACTTCAAGAATTAATCAATCGCAATGAAATAATAAATGCAATAGAGGCAGAAACCAGTTTTTACAGAAGAAACAGCATTAAAACAATTACTGATTCCCCAATGCCTATGTGCGAGAAATAGCGGCCCTTGATCATGCTTTAAGAAACCATTGAGGCGAATTACAAACCCAATTTAAGCAAAACTTGTGAAATAGATGATTCATATAAAAAGAGAAAAAGAAAAACTCGTTTGAGGCGTGATGACTCCAACTTAGGGTCTGATATTAAAGAAAAATACCCCAAAGACTAAAAGATCTTGAACAAAAAGATCGGCAAGACTAGAACGGTTGTCTACTAACCGAGCAACAATACAAACACAAGTGAGCAGAATGAGGAAGAAACTATCCAAAGATTTTATATGACGACACAACGCTAGCAGAAAAAATCAGAACACTGGTTAATGATGAGCCAGGAGTCACATTAGGCAAGCAATAACAGCCTTAGGATTTGCAATAAGTACACTGGTTTTGGCTATTAAGGCGGCTGTGGAGGGAGTCTAAGACCAGTGCCTCCCGCCACCATCGCCACCGCCTGATACAAGCATAATTGTAAAAAAACAGTTGATCAACTTGCAAGTTTATTAAAAAAATTAGCTGGTAAAGCTATAGACTCTTTACCTGGTATATTAGGGAGTATTGTAAGCTGGCTTTTGTCTACTGCAAGCAAAGTGATTGGCTTATGGCCGATCACTTTATGGACATTAGTTTTCTCGTAATAGTTGGGTTAATTTAAGAAAGATAAAGACCAAGTAACCTAGGCCAGTATAATTCCCAAGAACAAGCGCTGTACTTTTCATATTCATGTCATCGCGAACAGAGTCCGCGATCTTTGGCTGAGTCTCAATGGCCTTTTTGGGCTTTGGGCCGCGGGATTGGATGACTTATTCTTGGGGGGTCATCTTTTTTTTTACTGCTTGCAATATTACTGGCCCAAATTTATGTCGTTGTCCAACCTTCTTGCATTTTCCTGCAACCAGAGAAGTTCAATAGTGTGAAGTTCATTATTGTTCCTACCTGGAGTCTGAGGTCCGAAGGTAGCATGGTATAAACCAGTGCCAACAGCAAAGTCACTTTATGCCTTGCGTTTGTAAAACATCTTGACCAATTATACTTGAAGGTAAACAACTGTAGAATTAATGGCATCCTACTAAATTTTGCTTAGTATGTTTTTGTGCATCAAAGCCAGCAGAAGGAAATCAGTATGCTCCGATCTTGCCTGTGCTTGTGGAGCCTATGCAGACACCAAACTAAGTACGAATAGAGTCATTTATTCGTTCTATTCTGCTTTAGTTAGGTCCTTTCGAAGTGTACTAAGATAACTGTGGTCCATGCTGTTTTTATGCTCTTGCTCTAATGGACCTCGAGGTGAACAGCGTGCCATGAAGAGAAAGATGTTAAGGAGGATTCAATCAAACTTACACTTTCTGTGCACGCCCCCACTAAAAAGGGCGCCTAAGGCCATGATTAAGATTCAACTTTTGTCTAAAGTCAGTCTTGATGTTAATATTTAATTCGTTACAGATGCTTTCAAAAGCCTTCAGGCTATTCTGTTGCTGAATGGATTTCAACGTTTGTCACTTGGTAATTGCGCTATGCAATTTCAGTCAAATACTCTGAAGGTGTAATAGAAATGAAATCTAAACACTGACGCTAACCAAAGGATAGGATGATTTAAGTGAACAGCAAACGACACTCCACACCCCAGTTGATGCACAAAACACAGCCAAGTTTTAACGTTCTGATGAAAACATGCCTCGGAATGACTAAACCACAACATTTTGCGTTTAGCCTTTTTTAACAGGGGGTTAAGATATCAGCTTAATGGTGTAACATACCTTTTTATGAAAGGTGTCAGTCTGGTCACAGAAATGTCGAGGGTGTCAGTTTGTTATATTTTTAAGATTTTAGGTGCGGCCCAACAGAATATTTTGCATCATATATTTGAATGCACTCATATTTTAATTGTTTTATTAAAAAATGTATGTAACAATAACAACTCAAGACCGCCATCGTTTTTAGAGCATGCAGTATAAGAACGGATTGCGAACCAAAACGGTCGCGCTCCATGAAATATTCTACAAAGGTCGTATGGATTTAATATAGGAAGCAAAGCCAGAGAATAATAAGTAATAAAAAACGTATAATAAAAGAGGCCAAGTTAGTTAGCCCAGTTAACCATACTGATGGTTATTACTGGTTTTCTCGCTTAAAGAAATGCAGGATGGGATAACTTCGACAATGCTCTCAACTGGGGGGGGGGGGGGGGGGGGAAACGAGGAGAACAGGGGGTTGCTAAGACTGAAACAATGAAGACCTTAGGGCCCACCTGAATAATGACGCATGACGGGACCTAAAATTCACCAGCGCAGCTCAAATAGTTAGCTATTCCCACAGTCCCTCGGACCGTCCAAGTTTACCGAGAAATCCGTCGCTCACCCCACCTCCAACAGCGGGTAGCAAAACCTGCACGAACATGCATTACAAATCATTACTCCTAAGTTCATTTGGACTAGCAGACGCACAGCAAGAACACATCAAATCAGCATGGAAGCCCTCACCTGTTTATAAAGAGCTCAATTGTCCCGTCCGGGGCAAGCTGCAAATAGCGATTAGAAATTTAAAACCAAACCCAAAGAAACCGTTAAAAGATTTACTTATTGTGAGGAGGGTCGATCATAAAATATACCACAGACAAAGACCAATCGGGTGAAGAAAGTGCAAAGATCTACCCTGCACATTGATTTGGAATACAATACTACGATACTAAAAAAATAAAGTCGCGAGGGCCATAGAATCAGATGTTACATTAGCGCCTGATGAGGATGTATAACTTTTAGAATTAAAAGACCTTAGGCAGACGTTGCGGACCTTTGAACCTACCTGTGAGATAGTGCGCATATAATGATATTAGTAACACTAAATCAGGAGAATTATCAACGGCAACAGATGTTGGGCGACAACAACACGAATCATAAACTAACCAACTGCGCAATCAATCGGCAAAACAAGTTGTTCCAGATAAGAATACAACCAATAGTCTACAACCTGACCTCAAATGCTCACTACTAACCATATTAGAATGGGACATAAACTTTTGAATTCATAAGCCCATATCCTATTGTTAGGCGGCCGTCAAAAAGTTTTCAGAAAAGCAATCAACTCTGGCCCTTACATGTACGTCTATGCCGGACTACAATAGACGGAAAGAAATTGAAATAGACGCCGTATGGGAAAAAAACAGTACAATCCTGGGCCACAGAATAGAAACAGATGATAAAAAAAGCTACTACAAAATTACAAGTACATTCCAAGCAGAAAATAAGGAGACACGTTCACGAATGAATAATTTTGTAATTTACAGTCTTATAAAGATGTGGAGAGGGATGGTATTGTGGCGTTATAGACGACCAATAAAAGGAATTATATTACATGGCCAAAACTTAGACGTTTAAACGCCTAAACGTTACCACGTCGTTCTTCACAATGTAGGATATTTACGATCATAACAACAGCAACAAAATCAATGTTTGACTTAATAGAAACCATCTTACTAGAACTGAATTGGAATAATCTAAACATTTAGGCCTCATAGGGTTTTAATATACTGACAAGTTTGACGGAGAGTATGATACACAAATAATAACAGGAAAGATACAATTCTGTTATAAAACATGGGAGCGAGTTAAACTTATGAAAAAATCCCTCATTGTTCAATGATTTTGTGGGCAGACTGGTGTGGAAAAACAATATTTGTCCTAGACTTAAGACAAAACAGATTTATCGCTATATTTAGATCATATTGTGATTTCTGTCCAACACTTAAAAGTGAACAAGAGCGTATCATATAGAAGTGTTTATATTGACAGACCAGACGTATATTTTAGATTAATCCTATGCACTAAACAGAGTGAGTTTAAGAAAACTTAATAAAAGAGTTGAAGAACGCAGACACTCTTTATAAAGATGACTGTTCGGCAGAAAACGATAAAGTTAAAAGAGAAACACTTATTTGTCAAATGCTGTCTAACATCGAATACATGATGGGATAAGTTGTGTGATTATTATGCCAGAAATATAACTCGTTTTTAAAAGACTATAGAAACAGTTAAAAGACGTAGTGTTATTTCACGCTGAAAGACAGAAACACATTTGAAGAAATGTTTGCGCGCAATGAATGATCATGAAAACGAACAAGAAAAACAAAGGCTTAAACAAAAACAAAAATCTAAAGATTTGTAAAATTAGTATTAAAAAACGGATAACCCTACACATAATGGGTCTGTTATGTAGATAAATCTTATTTTTTTGGTTATTGAAGTCTAACTTGACCGAGAACAGGAAAGGCGGCTTTTAGGCCACTTTCGCCCAAACATGGTGAGGAGCAGATGAGTAAGAATGAATGAATTCCTGTTCTCTGCATTATTTTTATTTTTCCGTCTATTTTTTCTTTTTCTTGTGTGACCTGGAAATGAGTGATAGAGATATGTAACTGTGCCTTTCATCACAACTGTGGACACTACAACTGTTTTAAAATGCAGCTGAACTGTATAACCTTGGTTTGAAAACCCAGCCAGACATTTCAGGTGTACTGAACATTAATTCAAAACTTCATTGGCTGTACAATTAGAGGACGGTCCATTTCACAGTTGATGGATGAAGTCTGCATTTACTGCAATGGAGTGAGCACCACAAAGATCGATTTACAACCATGGTCAACACAAAACAGTCACATTCACAAGACACTATGCCACAACTAGATTTCACACAAAACTCGTATGTTTCAGATGTAAATTCGGAAAGGGGTTTTGGGACAGTGGGAATATTTAAAAAAAAAAAAAAAAAGTACCCACAAGCTTCAACATTTCACTCGACACTTACAGAATAAGCTCATATGCGAAAAGTGTTAATTTTAAACAAAGACATTTAAAAGGTTAACGACAAGCATGTCTCATGCATGGTAGCCGCTCAGCATTCCACCACTCAAAACGCTAGTAGAATCGTCGCTCAGAGGCAGTGACTGACCTTCCACCTTGGTGTCGTCCTTGGCCTTGTACTCAGTGCTCTTGATGGCCAGCTCCACCCCGTAGCCCGACAGCCTCAGCTGCTTCTGGACGGGTCCTGCACGCAGGTCAAAGGTCACTGCAGTCTCAGATCACGCCACTCTGGCACTTTTCTTTCTTTTTTTGACATTCACAGTGTAACTATTTCCAAGCACAGAAAAAGATACTGAGCACTTCATTTTGCATTTTATCATATCACACCACCCCAACCCAGTGTGCCATAGTTGTGGCCACATCATACATATGAAACACTAATGTTGTCATCATCTGAGGATATCATAGCATTTTATCGAAAACTGCTGCAGATACCCACCTGCTCTCTAAAAATCCTGTAGCATGTTGGATATTTTGATCTGTTGTCCAACTGAGGGAGGGGGGGGGGGGGGGAAGAAGAGCAGGATGAGGCAGGTCTCCAATCTCCAATTTTAATACTGCAAATCGTGTTTAGGTGTAATACTGTGTAAACCTATCTCTACAGTCTGAACCCTTCAAATCTTGTTAAATATCGGGGGTGAGCGGTTTTCAAGATGGCGGACGGACGTTCTGTCTTGGCTCTCCCGGAAAATAAATGTTAAATGAGGCTGTGTTAATGAACGCCTTGCCTTATATGCTGTGAGAGTCCCATCTTGAAATGTTATAAAAGTTTGTGAGAAAAAAAGAAGTCAGGAAACCACGAATTAGCCGTTTTTTTGTGTTTCTTTTGGTGCGAGTGTCTTCATTCGAAGCTGAAGTGTAATGGCGGCAATTCAGTGACTTGTGAATGTGACCGCCCTCTCCATGCAGTCTCTGTGCGCACCTTGGAGTATGTTCCAGTCTCAGCGGTATGTGTGCAATGTGTATACTGTGTGACTCTGATCCAGTGTCTGTTTGAAACTCCGAAATAATGCGAGTACTTTTTGGATATATCTTGTGCTGAGTAGTCCTGTTAACTTCAAGCTATAACACCTGCAGTCGTGACGTTGTGATGTCAAACTACAAAAACTTTTTGTCTCAGTTCAAACGCAAACAAGCATAACTCTTCATCAAGCAGTGACGGTGATAGTCCACAAACTTCAAAACACGTCAGTAAAAAACCTAATCTTGGATGTGAAAGTGAGGTGTGCGGCTCGAAATGGAAGCGAAAGAATCGGAACCACAACTTGTTGTGTGCATGAGTGAGATCAGTCAGCGGCTTGACAAAATACAGCAAAATGTAGCATCTAAAGATGACATCGCTAAACTTAAAGCTGATATTCAGACAGAAATAGAAAATCTGTCCTCTCGCTTCTTGAAAAAGTTTGAAGCTTAGAAGAACGGATTCTTTGTGTGGAAAACGGAAAAGACCAGTTACAAAGAGAAGTGAGCGCCGTTAAAAAAAACCAATGCCGAAACTGTTCGATCAGCTTAATCGACAGAACAAACAGATGTCAGCCCTGCGAAAAGAAAACAATGATGCAGAACAGTACGGTCGTCGATGGAATCTCCGGATCTATAATGTCCCGGAAGCAAAACCAGGTGAGCCAGAAACGGGAACCGACTGCATAACAAAACTGTGTGACGTTTTCACATCTAAAGTGGGAGTGACAGTGACCGACATCGATATGGAGGTAGCGCACAGGATTGGAGGTCGTTCCCCTCAACATGCCAGACCCCGGCCCATGATCGCTCGTTTCCAGTCCAGAAAGATAAGAGACGAACTCCTCGCAAAACGCAGAACATTAAAAGGCAATGTTCAAAAGATCTCGATTTCTGACGATTTGACATCACTGAACTATAAACTGTTAAAAAAAGCAAAAGAACATTCTTCGACGATGGATGCTTGGAGCAGTTATGGGAAGATTATTGCAAAATTGAAGAATGGAAGGACACACAGACTGGAGATAGACATGGACGTCGACAAAGTATTGCGCCGTGTTATGTAAATTTCTCAAAGTTACTGCTGACCCACAGCTGTGGTTTGTGAAAGTTCGGATGGATGGTTGGTTGGGCGGGATGGGGAGTATGGACAGCGGTAAGGTGCTGGTAGAAAGGACGATTGAAGAGGACTGGTGAAGGGTAGGATTTCCTCCTCTCCCCCCCCTCCCCTTCCTTCATCACCCCTCCATCAATTTAAAATCGCTCAAACTGCGAACTTCTTTCTCCTGGAGCGGTGAGTGTGTGTGTGTGTTTCTCATCAGTTCAAATTGTTTTATGTTGCTTGTTGGTTTGCGATGGCACTGGGGAGGAGAGGTGGGGTGGAGTGTGTGTTCAGTAATAGCACCATAGGTGTATGTGCTCAGGCGTACATATTTTAAAGTATATATATATATGGGAGTGAATGGTGCTATGTTGTGTGTGTACATGAAAATGTACAAAACAGAAGGTTTGATCATGCAACAGAATTCACAAAGGATGTTTAGACTTTCTCTTTCTTCTGCTTCCTCCCATACAATTCCAAGAGATGACTGTGCTTACTATTGCTTGTATCGATATGTATTGGTCTGATGTATCGATATAATATGAGACTGTACTCTTGTTAATAATTGATAGTAACTGTTGAAATTGTCCATTGAGAGGGGGCGGTCTGAATCATAGTATCTTTTCTTTCTCCTTCTTAACCCCCCCCCCCCACCCGCCCCCCCACTCCTCCCATTTGTCTCTCACTCTTGTGGCTTTGTTCTTTTTATAGTCCTAAGACTAAAATAAAGGTACATGTGGTCACTTTTCATTTTTTAATATTTTGAGACCCATAATTTTCATGAGTGAGTGAACTCCCGTTTGAGGCTGGAAGACAAATTTTGTGTATTTGAATTCTGTGGAAACAGAAGATAGAGAGAGGATATTATGTACATGTGTGATAGTCATGCTCTTGCATATATATATGTATGATTCGCGTACACTGAAATGAAACCTGGTTACCCTTATCCCCAACTCCTACATTGTCCACCCCTCTGTTTCTCTATCTCTCTGTGTCTGTCTCTTTCTCTGTTTTCTGCTACCTCCCATACAATCCCAAGAGAATGCTATATATTTTGATATGTATTGATTTAATATGAGAAATAGTAGCCTCATTAATATACGTACATAGAAATTGATGTCATTGTTAACCATTAACCAGTGAAATTGGTCCATTGATAACTTGAAGCAGGTTGTATTTTGTAGCCTCTTTCTATCACCTTCTCTCCCTTGCTTATGGTTTGTTTTTATTTATTTATTTTTTTTAAATGCTGTGTTTGATTTTGCCATGTATTGATATAAAGACCCATGTTTGTGAGTGAGGGTGTTCTCATTCATAAAAGTAATGGGATGGCAAGACTATTATGTTGGAGTTCTGCTGAATTGTGAATTGTGCAGAGAGTTATGCTGAATTGTGAATTGTGCAGAAACAAAATATAAAGGGGGGGGGGGGGGGGAGGGGAGAGACATTTTGTACATGTACAATGACAGCTGCTCGTGGGTATGATTCTTGCTTATACGTCTGGACAACTAGCCATCATTATTTCTAAACTGGTTATCTTTATCTTTAACCTTTAAACCCCCAAACTGTTTCCCCCCTCCCGCCATCCCCACTCCCTTTTCTCTATCACCCCTCTCTGTTCTCTCCCCTCCCTCTGTTCGCCTTTCTCCTGTTCTTGCATACATCTCTCTCTGAGTCTCTCTCTCTCTTTCTCTCTGTATGTTCCTCTCTCTCTCTCTATCTCCCCCCCTCTCTCTCTCTCTCTCCCTCTCTTCCCCCCTCACCTCCCCATTTCTTTCACCTGCCGTCATATGTGATGATATGAACAATTTTTTTTTTTTTTTAATGACCAGAGGGAAGAACATTTCACTGAACATCAGGGGGAGGGGAAAGTAAGGAAAGTTTCCTTTTCTCTTTGCACATCTACACTGCAGAGGGATAAGATAAGATAAGATAATGTTGCTTATAGCCCAGCCGACCGCAGAGGGCCACATCAGGGCTGTCACCACGTTAAAATCAACTCACCAGTCATTTAAAAAAACAAAAAAAAACAAACAAAAAAAAAAACAAACTTTCACACATCTCGTTAAATGACATCGTCTACAAACGAACCAGAAACTTGGTTAAAAATCCTTCTTCCGTAAAATCTCAAATCAGATGAAAAATGTTAATCTCTCTCAAAAACCCAAGGATCACGTCAGGCGGGACATCCCTGAACAGGATCTTCATGGACCTCCGCTGTAAAATGTTTGTGTCTCACATCGTGCAAGTCCCAACACTCTAAAAGAACATGTTTCATTGTGAGTGGTGCATGACATGGAATGCACCACGGAGTCTTCTTCACTCTTTAAAAGGTAAGAATGGGTAAAATACGAATGGCCGGTGTGCAGCCGGCACAGAACCGTTTCCTCTTTACGACCACCCGACGTAGATGGGAGGAAGTCTTTAAGGTTTGGACGGATCTGAAAGAGTTTGTTATTCGTCTGTGTGTTCCAATCCTCCTGCCAGAGGTCTCTCACATAATCGTTAATTTTGGGTTTCACATCTGAGCAGGGGATATAAGTGTTGGACAGTTTCTCTCTTGTGGCGTTCTTGGCTAAACGATCAACCAATTCGTTCCCGCCGATGCCAACATGGCCAGGAACCCAAGCAAGAGTAATGTTGTAACCGTCCGCCTTCAACTTGCTAAAAAGTTCCAAAAAAAGTAAAGTTCTGGATGCTGAAGGTTGTGGCCAGCTATGGCCTCCAAAGCTGACAGCGAATCCGACAGAACCAGAAAGTCCCTCCTCGAAGAATGGGAGATTATCTTCAAAGCCAGTACTAGAGCAGTAAGTTCAGCAGAATAGACAGAAGCATCTGAATGTATATGTTCCAACAATATCTGAGAAGGAGCCCCAGGGCAGTAGGCTGCACAGGCCACTCCATCCTCAGACTTGGAACCGTCAGTGAAAACTTTTTGATAGGATGGGAATTTGGAACAGAGCTCGGCATACAAAGCCTTGTACGCCAGAGAGCTGGTAGACTCCTTACGGAAAGCTGCGAGATCAAAACGAATCTCTGGTGTGAAAAAGGTCCATGGAGGTTGATCCGGAAACTTGGAAAATCGGAAACTACTCCCAGGTCTATACCTGCATTCCGCACGTGAGGCTGCATACGAAGCCCAAACGGCGGAATACATTTCGGGTTTGTTTCAAACTTACTTTGGAACGGAGGGTCAAAAACACAGTCATAGGCAGGATTCTGCGGTTCTGAGAACAGTCGGATGTAATAATTCAAAGACAGTTTCAGCCTGCGGTTGGACAGTGAAGGTTCACCTGCCTCTGCGTACAGGCTGTACACAGGGGTGGTGCGGAACGCTCCAAGACAGAGACGAAGCCCTTGATGGTGGATAGGGTCCAAGAGTTTGAGGTAAGATGATCTTGCGGAGCCGTACACAGCACAACCGTAGTCCAGTTTGGAACGGACCAGGGCTCTGTAGAGGTGCAACAAAGTTTTCTTATCAGCGCCCCAGTCGGTGTGTGCTACGACCCACAGAATATTCAGTGCCTTTGGCAAGCAGTTTTGAGGTTTTTAATATGGCTGAGAAAGTTAAGTTTTTGGTCAAAAATGACTCCCAGAAATTTGGCCTCTTTAACAGCTGGAATGGGAGATTTCCCTACTTGAAGTTCCGGATCTGGAAAAAACTGACGGAAATTATGGAAGTGAATACACTGGGTTTTTGTAGCAGAAAAGGTGAAACCGTTTTCATCCGCCCACCGATGGATTTTATCTACGCAAAGCTGGAGCCTGCGCTGGACATTCGGGTACAGGCTTCCAGTTGCGTAGACAGCAAAATCATCCACAAACAATGAGCAGTCTGAACCCTGCTGAACTGATTGAACAATGTTGTTGATCTTAATACTAAAGAGGGCAGGAGATAGTATGCTCCCCTGTGGAACACCCAACTCCTGCTCGTGGACATCAGAGAGAGTGGTGCCAACCCGGACCTGAAACTGTCGTTCTGCCAAAAATTTTGAATAAAAAGCGGAAGATGACCCTCGAAACCCAGATCGTGGAGATCATGAAGTATCCCCGACTTCCAGGTGGTATCGTAGGCCTTCTCCAAGTCAAAGAAAATTGCCACTGCATGCTGTCTGTTTAAAAAAAGCGTTCCTAAGTGTAGATTCCAGACGAATCAAATGGTCAACTGTACTACGATGTTTGCGGAAACCACACTGTTCTTTCGCCAAAAGGCCATCGGTTTCGAGTTTCCACATGAGCCTAGCATTGACCATTTTTTCCATCAATTTACAGACACAGCTGGTCAAAGCTATGGGACGGTAGTTAGATGGATTAGAAAGTCTTTTCCAGGTTGGGGATGGGAATAATGAGGGCTGTCCGCCAAGAGGGTGGAAAGCAACCTGTAGTCCACACGTGGTTGTATACCTGTAACAGGATGTTCAGACCTTCTTGCGGAAGATGTTTCAATAGTTGATAATGTATGTCATCAATACCTGGAGAGGAATCGCTGCAAGAGAGTAAGGCAGATTTCAGCTCGTTTAATGTAAAAGGAAGATTGTAGTCTTCCATGTTGTCGGATGAAAAGTTGCAGGGAGATTTTTCTTTTAGGGCTTTGTGTTTGACAAAAGTGACTGATTTATTAGAGAGGAGGAATTCTTTTCAATGGTTGAAGCAAGCAGATTAGCAACTGCTTTCTTTTCTGTTATTGTAAAAATTGGAGGCACAGTGGGAGGTGTTTTTTGTTTTCTTAATTGAAATTTTTTTGGTTTTTTGTAGGGGCCTTTCGGAGATTTTAGTTTTAAAAGGGGATTTCCCGGGTTTTTGTGGGGAGGGGGGGGAAAGGTGTTGGTTATGGTGGGGGGTTTTTGGGATTTAAAAATTGTTGGCACGGGATAAAACCGGGGTTTTTTTGGTTTAAGTTATGGAAAAATGGTGGGTTTGAAGTTGTTTTGTGGTTTTGGGGGGAGGGTTTTGGAATTTTTGAATGGGCAAAATAGATTTTTTTTGTTTTTTTTTTAAAGGTGGGGAAAGGGTTTTTTTTTGGGGGGTTTTTGGGGGGGGAAAGGGTTTTGGAGGTTGGGAAAAATTATTTTGGAAAAAGGGGAAAAGAAAAAATTAAAAAAAAGGGGGGGGGTAATTGCAGCGTCTTTCGAAATAAACCCCCCTTAAAAGGAACCCTCAATCGAGCCTCTGGGGACTACCGGCATCCCCCCGAGGGGACCGTTAAAGTCACCCAACACAAAAAAGGTCGAGGAAGTTCTCCTATCAGACTGACAAGTCCTGACGACAACCGGGACGAAGGAGGTAGATAAAGAGAACAGATGGTCACAGCTTGTGGAGAGTGACTCTCGCAGCAGCCTGAGGCGAGGTAGACAGAGCGACAGGACTATACAGCAAAGTTTTGTGTGGGAGAAGGGCAACACCGCCCGACAGTCCCAACATGGATGGTTGTGCAGGTATTGAAAGATATTAAAGCCAGAAAGAGTAAAGGTCTTCTGGCTTTGAATTTGGTTTCCTAAGAGCCACGACGGAGGGTTTTATAGACTGCCCACAGAAGCTCCCAGCTCCTCAAAGTTGGAATTTAATCCACGGATATTCCAATGTAATATTGTACTATCCAGGGTGCAGAGGGCGAAAAGGAGAGAGATCAGGTCATCTCCTCATCGACATCTGCCGCCAATGGAGTGAATTTATTTTGTAGTTTCACTGGACGGGTTTTTGGTCTTTGGACCTGCTGGCAGACTTGCCCGCAGGTGACAAAGGCCTGGAGTTTGGAGAAGGTGGAGGTTGGTTTTGGGGAGATGGTGGAGGGTTTTTCCTTATCCCCCACCATCCCCAAAACTGGGTGGAACTCCCTTGCCCGCACGGGCACTGGACAGAGGAGTTCGAGGGGGAACTGCTGGTTTTTTAATCTGCCCACAGCAGATGTTGTAGATGCTGGGCAGTCTGAGGGGTGGCGGATTTTTTGCCTCCACCAGGGGCAAATCATTTTGGGTTGAGAGGTGGTGGACCTGCTTCCACCATGTTGACAGTTCGACTTGCAGTGTCTTCGAGAACGTAAAGTCATCAGTCTGACAGCAGACTGTCGAGTGGAAACGGTGGGAACTTTCCGTACAGCCGAAGCATAGGAAGAGGCTGTCGGCGTCTGACTGCCCAAACTGCATGGGGGGTTCAAAAAAGGAAATTTTCTTTTCGTCTTTAGTCTTTGAATTGCGGATTCCTAAATCCAAAGAGGACAGTTTCTTGAAGAGGAGGGATGGTCGCCACCGCAGTAGCACAATGTGCTGGATCTTGACACGGCCCATCAGGGGTTGCCTTCCCAGCAAACACCGCATACCTCTTGCCCTGAACAGCGGTCCCTGAATGGCCAAAATTCTGGCACCTGAAGCACCTCAGCTGAACAAGAACTTTTAAAGGTAACCAACCTTGATGCCCGGGAGGCAGCCAGGATTGCAGAAGGTCAGAAAGAGGGTGTTGGTGGCCACTCTCTCTGAACCCTTCTTTCCGTCACCCTGCGCCCCTCCGTCACACCCTGGGACGCCAGCTCCGTTTTTTTTTCCGCCTCTAAAACACCCGCAGATCTCTGCATCGAATCACACCTTGGGTGAATTTATTGCTTATGGGGGAGTCCCCTGATCTCCCTATCCACAAACTTTTTTGCCTTCTGCAACGTTCGGATTGCTTCTGTATCGACATTGAAGAAGAAACGAACCAAATTCTCATCGTTTTATGGACCTAGGTTCACCTGCTATACAGAAAGCCCTTTTACAGCAAAGGGCTCAGAGCTGAAGAGGTCTTTCCTGCTCTGTCCCCTTTCCCCCACAGCCGTAGCCCAACCCTGTCTTCTGTCTTACTCACTGCAAATCACTGTCTGTTTCAAATTCCCTGAATAGGGGATACTGCCTTCCTTTCCTTTTGGGGGGTAAATTTTTTAATGAGTCATATTAGTTATTGTGTTCATCTTCTTACCCACCCACCTTGGTCCCCAAATAGGGGGGCCGGGCCAAGAAAACCCAAGTCTGACCCCTTCCAGGCTTCGGGAGAGACATACGACAAGCAGAAGCAACCAACCCTATCCCCCCTGATCATGCTCAACTCCCGGGAACAGAGAGCTGAGCACTGCAGGGGTTTACTTGGCCAGCTGGGGAACTGCCCGTCTTGACCCAACCCCCCAAGAAGGGGAGCCGATTAGTCACCGGGCCAAAGGTATCCCTGTCTAGGAGAGGTCCGAGCCAAAGTGATGTGTTGAGAGCGTTTGGCCCTCTCAATCCCAGGATCTCATTCCCCTCCGACACAGGTCCACCGCACGGCCAACGCGGCGGATCTTAAGGAGACCACAGAGAGAAAAGGAGTGTGGAAAAGAAGACTTAAAGGGGAGACGAAGATAGAAAAGGGCCAAAAAAGGGGAGGCAGAAAACAAGAAAAGGAGAAAGGCGGGTTACTCTTAGTCAGGATCCTCACCCTTGCCTATCTGACTGGAAGCCCTACCAGGGGCATAAACTCCTTACCACGTTACCTTAGGCCAAACAGCATCTGCACCTCCCCAGGCCTAGAAGCAGTGTGAAAAAAACCCAGCCTATCCCCAAAGTATTGATGCCCCCGCCAGCAAAGCCAAAGGGGATCACTGGACCACGCAAACCCTCCGCCCCCGGGAAAGGTCGCAACCCCCCGGAGGGACTGCAGAGGGAGAGTTTCATTAATATGCATATGTGTGTATATGTATGTGTACATGTCATTGTCAAAGATGTTTGCCTAAAAATTTGATGAGACTAATTTTTCTTTCAAGTGCGTGAAAAGTTTCAAAACACTGAATTGTAGAGTGGATCTTTTCTTTTTTCGAAAAAACGCTCATTGATGTTACTGAAGTTTTAAGAGATTTAAAGGGGTTACACAGGGATATATAGAAACGACTTTTTTCCGGGGAAAATTTGCTTAATTGGTTTGGGTATTAAAAAAAAGGCCATTTTTTTGAATGAATTTAAATTCTTAAGAGATCTTGTGCGATGAACGAAAAATAAAGAAAACATCCTGAATTAAATATAATGAAAATGCCGAATTTTAAATGTTCTTGCGAGTCTAAGGAAAACCTTGTTAAAGTAGACAAAACAAATTGAATAATGGAACAAAAAAAATAGAAAATTTAAAATAAAATTTCTTCATTAAACTTCGGGGGGCTGGGAAAAAGCAGAAAAGGAGAGATGTTTTTCACTATTGAGGAAAAAATTTTTTTTTTTACTTTTTTTCAAGACCCCACTTTTTTGAAAAACAAATGGAAAACTATTTAAATCAGAATGGGATAACTTGTGTTTTTTTCTTCACATACTTCAAATGCCAGGGGAATAGCAGTGCTTTTTAAAAATAACTTTGAATTTAAATAATAAAGTTGAATCAGATATAAATGTAATTTCATTATTAATCCTTTGCAGCTAGGGAAAAAAAAAAACAAATTTTTAAGGAAAAGGTCCTATAAAGTGACCCTGTTTTTTGAAATCTAATAAGAAAAAAAAAGGAACAAAAACAAAAATGTTAAATGTTGGAGATTTTAATTTCTTGAAAAAAAATAGATTTTTTAAACTATAAAAATTTTAAAACCCCCCCAAAGCTAAAAAAAGCAGTAGAAAAAATTTTAATAGAGCTTTTTTTAACAGTTATGGAGGAAAACTTTCCAGACGTGGAGATTACATGGAAAGACCCCCTTTTAAACAAAGTAGAATAGTTTTCTTTCTACTGTGGATTACTGATAGGTACTTTGAGATACAGATAAATTCGGGTATAAAACTGACTTTCATTAAAAACCCAAAAATTGGGGAGTTTGTGTTAACCCCCTGTTTGGCTAATATACTTCCCTTACCCCATAGCTTTAACGGTTACCCACCTGTCGGGCCCCAAAATTTTACCCGGGCCAATGCGCTAAGACAGCACGTGACGTCACCCCACTTCCCCCTCGGAAGAACCCGGGGTGCAACTTCTTCTACCCATTCAGCGGGGGCCTGTGGCAGGTAACCCCGAGAACTTTGCGCTAGGGGGGAAAGGTAGGGGGGGCATTAGAGTCGACGGGTAAGTATTTTAGCCAACGGGATATAACAAATCCCCTTTTTTGGGTTAACTGCCTGTCGCCATAGCAAATTTTAAAAGGGAATCGGAGGGGGGAGCGCCCTAGGGGGTTTGGGGGTTGGCCGTTAGGCCCTGCATTGGCCGCCAAAAAGGGAGACCCCTTTAGAAGAGTCTGGTCATGGGTTATCCTCAAGTAGAAGTTAATGAGGGTTTTTCCGAACGCCAGTGGGCTGCCTCCGGGAGAGGGCGCCGGGACAGAGCACTGGCGCCGTGGAAGTGGCAGTGCCTGCCTCGGGGGCCCCGGGTGATTGGGGGGGGGAGATCCTTGTGCGCCTGAGCGAGGAGATCTCACCGTCTGGGGACCCCCAAAGGATAACCCCGGAATCCTTTATTTTTTGGGGGTTGAGAGAATAAGGAGTCGCCTCGGGGAGGTGCGCCTGGGGCGATGCGACCCCAGTAGCACTAAACACCTACGGGAAAAGGGTTAATGTGCCCAGATTTCTCCCCCTTTCCCCCAGAACGTCAGGGAGGGAGAAGGGGGGGAGGGGGGGTCCCCGGGTTTCCCTGATTTTTAGCTAAGAACTCGGGAAGGAACTTGGGGAAACAGAGCCGTCCCTTGGAAGGCGATATCTGGGGGATCCCCGCTGAGGCGTGGTCCCCTTCGTTTCTGGCCGGGGCCGGGGCAAGGAGAAAGGTGGTCTTAAAAGGACGGTAAAAGGGGAATAGATGTAATGGGTTCAAAAAGGGGGGTTTTCTGGGGCGCGGGGCGATAAAAAAGGTCCAAAGGGGGAGCGCCGGGGGCTGGGTTCCCGTAGAGCAACTCTTTAGGACCCTCGGGCGGGAAGTCATTGTCAAAAAAAGGGTCCCCCAGTAGGAAAAATGGGGTACAGTAGCCGACGTACCCCAAATGGGTAGGCCGCTTAAGTGGGAAGAGGTGGGGGGAGGAAAATTTGCCTATTGGGTTGGAGGGGCAGTCCGGGGGGCCCGAGTTTCGAGCACCATCCCCATTTCTCCCCCCGGTAATTGTAGAGGGCCGGGCCGGCTCTGGAGGGCCCGAGGCAATCCCCTAAACCCCGAGGGCCCGCCCCGGCTAGTTTGTCTGGACGGATGGGGCCTGTCCGCGTGGGGATGGTGAAGATTTTCGCATTTGGGGGCATAGCACCACCGTGTAGGCGAAGCATCGGGATTGGAGTGGGAAAGACCAAACGGGGTTGTCTAAAACATGTCCCACCGAGGGATGCCGAAAGGGGGTGGAACGTGAGTGGGGGGAATTGGGTCTGGGAACCAAACGGGGTGGGCCCCACGGGCTTTGGGTCCCCTGGGTTTTCCCGCCTCCTTCCTGAACCTTGGTGGTTTGGAAAAGGGGGGGGAAAGGGCGAAAGCCGTGGCCCCGTCCGGGGGAGGGGAGGCTTCGACTGCTAGCCTGGGGTCGGAACGGGGGAGACTTTCAGGGGCAGGGCGGGGGTTGAACCGGGTGGCAAAAAGGTCACGGGGCCAAACCAATGTTCCCACACCACAGCGGGTTTTTTCTTTTGAGGGCCCCACTCCGTGGGGAGTAGAGCTTCGACCGGTGAGGGGAATCCGCCGGGGTTTTGGGGGTTCCCGCTAGTGTCTCGCCGGAGGGTGATCCCGCGCGTACACCCCCGAAGGGGGGGCCCTCTTTTTCTGGGGAGGGTATGGACGTGCCCCCCCCTCTTTGTTACAAAACAACTCCCGACATTTTTCCCGTAGAAGGGAAACATGTCGGGTGGCCCTTGTGCTGGAAGGGGGAAAAGGGGCTAGCCTCCCGTTTCCCAGCCCAAGATGTTGATGTGGGGGCGGGAGTTTGTGAGCCCCTCCCCTGAGTATGACCTCTCCAAGGGGCCCCCCCGGCCCAGGTTTGAGGCGTCTGTTACATTTCCCTGGTTGGGTTGGGGGGGGAATGGGGCCCCCCTTTGGAAGTGCCGGATTGAGCCACCTTATCCCCAAAATAAACCAGTGCCCCGAGGGGAATGACCTGGCCCAGCGGCGGGGCTGCCCCAACTGGGCGGAACTCCCTTGAATTGGCTTTTGGGGGACCCCCCCAGGGGAATGAGGGGAGACGGGATCCTCTTCCCTACGGGGAGGACAGGTTTCGGGCCCGAGGTGTGGGGTCCCTGTGTAGGGAGATGAGGTCCGTATGCGTGGGGACCTCTCCGGGTCGGGGAATATCGGAGATGTATCGAAATCTTTCCCAGGAAGGCGAACCTCTGGCTGGGAGTGATTGACTTCTTGGGTTGGGGTGAAAACCCCAGTGTGGGCATTTTGATTGGGGGGGGGTGTCCATTTGAATTTGTGGGCCTAGGGACTTGTTGAGGGGGGTGGGTCTGGGGAGGGGCCCCATCCTCCTGGGGTTTGGGGGATAAATAGGTGAAGGAACCCGGGGTTGAAGGGGGACACCTCTTATGGCCCTTTTGGAGGACTTTGGACTCCACTGGGCAAATGCTTGGGGGGGGGGGGGGGGGTCGCTCGGGGACCAAGGGTGACAGCCCTGATGGGGCCCTTTCGGTCGGGGCTAAAACACATTACTTATTTATCTCGGGGCCCAAGGAAGACAACCCCCCGTCACCCCCACAAACCCAGGGGCTAGGCCCATACTCTCCCCCGGTGGGCGTTCCGGGAGGGGGCCCCGCCAGGGGGGGGGGGGGACGGGGGAAGGGGAAGGGGGCGAAGGGGTTTGGGGGGGTGCCCCCCCGATCGAAGCTCCCTGGGGTTGTCCCCCAGTCGCCCCGGGGGCGAACTTTTGGGCCAAACCCGAATTTTTTGCAGCTGTGCTTTCGGTTTGGGCCGGGGGGAAGATTGGGATCTTGGGGGGCCGGCAGTTTGAAGGCGATTCCCGGGGGTTGGGTTTGGGCCGGGGGAAGGGGACCGGGGGGGGGTCTAGCAGGGCGGGGAGTGCCTGGGCAAAAAGGGATGCGCCTGCTTGCGTTCCTCATGCTTTGTTATCCTCATGGGTTTTCCCAAACACGAGGTCCGGGGGCCCCGGGACACACAGCAGGGCTGCCTTAAAACGGGGGGAGAGAGGTCCGGGCCAGCACGGCCCCCTTTCCACCAAAAAACAGTTGAAGTGGCCCTAGCTGCGCTGCCCGCCGCGCCGAAAGTGATGCGAAATCCTGTTGACCGGGTGCGCAAAAAAGGGTCGCTAGAAAGCGAGAATCATTCCCTGGTAGGGCCTCGGGTCCAGGTCGAAGGCCCGGGGGCGGCCCCGTCTCCTGGCACAGAGCCCCCATTGCTGTGGGAGCATCCCTAAGTGGGTAGTCCCCCTTGGTGTGGAGGATGCCCTCCTGTTTTTCCCCCCCGCCCCCATTCCTTTAAATTGTTTAAAGGGATGGTCCCCCGACGTGGGGGGGGAAAGGTGGGGATCAACCAGGGTCAGACTGGAAATCCATCTCCCGGGAAAACGGGTTGTGGTGAACGGGGAGGCGCCCCGGGGGTTCTTGGGGCCCCCGAGGGGGTCCCGATTGGGCTGCTTAGGTGCTGAGGGGGTCCCTGTCCTGGAGGGGGGGCGGCCTGCGACCCATGGCGCGAGTAGCCCGGGCCTTCCCCGGGAGGGATGACTGGGGGGGACGACCTTGGGGTTGGTTTGTGGGCCGGGGGCCGGTGAAGAGGGAGAGGGGGGGACTTTGTCGCGGGGGGGCCCCCCTCCCAACGAGGTCGGGCGCCCCATTCCACCGGCGGACATAACAATGGGGTGGGGCTAGGTCCCCCTGTCCGCCTCAGGGGGTAAAGGTCCTGGGAGGGTTCAGAGCACCCCTGTCGGGGGAGGGGTCAAGGGGTACTTTCAGTGCTCCCAGGGGTCTTGAGGGGGCGGGGGCCCTCCCCCCGATCGGACAGCGCCCGAGGAGGGGGGGCCCAAAGGGCGAACCGGCAAACGTTTTTCCCCGGGGCCCCATGCGACCTACATTGGTGGCCCGGGGGGTTGGGGGTTTAGCCAGGTCCTCTCGGGGGCAAGAGCCACCGGTCCCCGGGGAGGAAAAACGGGCTGTGGCGGCCCTGGGTGTCGGCAGAAGTTCCCCGGGGACCCCGGGAACCCGCCCCTTGTGGGGGTAACGAAGGCATGGGCCGCGTCCCCGCCCCGGCCTGCACTGCACCCTTCACGCCCTTGGGGGGGGCCTGTGAGCTCTGTACGAGGGGGAGCGGAAGGAGCCCCCAACCCCCGGGAAAAGGGATGGGCGGATTTTTTTCGGTCCCTTCCCCCCCTGGGGAAAGGGCAGGGGTTTCCCCCCGGGCCCGGTGGTAGATCCCCCCCCCGGAGGACGGGCCGTGGCGTTCCCAAAAGGGGACCCCCAAAGGGGCTGATCCACGTCCCATAAACCCCAGGGGGGAAGGGGATGGTCGGGGGGGGCGACCGTCCTTGTGCAACCCAGACCCCCTATGGGGGATGTGACCGCCGCCCCGAATTTGGACACACCGAGGCGGCCGGGGGCCAAAAAACCCGCTCCGGATCTAAGCGCTCCTGGGGTCAGGTGTTGGCTGACCCGTGCCCGGGGGGGAGAGCGCTGGAGTACAGTTCATTTGGGGGGGAAATGGACATTGACTCACCAAGGCGAGTGACATGGCGATTCCCCAAACCCGGGCCCTCACCCCTGCTGGTCCGCGACTCGGGGATTCCCCTGGGGCCGATTTTGCGCGACTCAGCTATAGAAGATCCCCGGCGCGTCCGGGGGGGAGAGGGCAAGCTGGCCCATGGAAGGGGGGGGGGTGAGGGCGAATCCGTGGGTATTCTTAGCTCGGGGGGCCCCCGGGGGGGCGCCTTGCCCCTTTGCTTCTTGGAAAATTCCTTTCTTTCCCCCCCCGGTCAAAAGAAAGGGGTTTTTCAATGGTGGCCCTTCCCCTCCCCCTTCGGACGCCGCGATCGTGGTCGCGGTCGGGGAGAAGAGGGGAAGGTCCGCTCCCCCGCGAGCAGTCGTCTCTATCTACCCAAACCCTACGTTTTATCTATGTGAACGGATTGCTCAACGGGAATCGACCCGCCGGGCTGGAAACTGAGCGAACTGAGCTGGAGTGGCTGACCCCGGGGGTGTCCTTCACCATGTTGGGCCAGGGGCAAGCAAACCCCGGCCCCCCGAAGAGGGGACAAGGTGGTCGATCAGAAGGTAATTAATCTCGATGCCCGTGTGGGGTTTGTGCAAGACCTCGAGAGATCGACCGAAATTCAGTACCCTCACGCCCCCGATCGTAAAATCACGCACATTACAGAACCCCCTTTAATGAGAGGATAAAGGTCTTTTGCGCACAAACCTTTAAAGAGGACTTGCGTCAATGGGGGAAAAACCCCCAGGGGGAAAATGGGGGGGAAACAGACCGGGGAGAAAAGAAAGATGCCGCCCCACGACCGGGGGAGGAAGTCGCGGGAGAAAAAAGACGCCCGGGGAGTAAAACACGGATAACCCGGAGCGTTACCCGACAAAGGGGGGAATGCAGAGGGTCGACCGTTAAAACCCCCAGACGGGGGAGGGTGGGCCAAAAAAAATTTTATAAAGTAACCGTGGGGAATAAAACACCCAAGTGTAAGGGCCGAAGAAAAACCCACGATCGTGAACGCTAATCGCGAAGTATGGGGAAAAATCAAATTTCCAGTTTAATTTTCCTCCCCCCAAGAGCCTCACGCGCAGAATACTCAAATTTACGCAACCAAAAAAATCAAGTAATAAACAAAGACACGCAATTTAACACAAGGCAATGTAGGGGAGACGAGCACAAGATTATCTTGCTTTTTGGGGAGGCCGAAGGTGAATGGGGGGGAAGTTAAAAACCGGCTTCTTCGGGGCGGAATGGGGGGACGTCCGGGCTGTCTTTTGACTCATTTTGGGCCCGGTAAAATTTGGCCTACAGAGCTGGGTAACTGCCGTTGAATGCTATGGTCTGACATGGTACAGTATAAAAACCCCAAAATTAAATTCAAAAAGTGTAAAACAAAAATACTTTTTGGGAAATTTAATACTCCCTACTTAAAGATAAAAAAAATGTGGTGAAATTAAGAAGAAATCAAAATGTAAAAAAAAATACAGAAACCAAAGAACCCCAACCCAAAAAAAGATGATGGTAACTCGAAAAAATTTAAAGTTTGTAGACCCTTTTTGGACTTTTGCTGATGAAAATTAGAACAAAAACAATTTCATAGCAACAATGAAAAAATGAATCAAACAGAAAAAGAAAAATTGATGCATAATAAAAAATTTAGAAAAAGAACACAAAAAAGAACAAGAAAGAAATACTTGAGAATACAACAGGAAAATTGACTTTTGTTAAGAGAAAAAATCATGAATGGGGGATTTCTAAATCTAAAGCAAAATGGGAGCAAAGGAGAAAAAAAATTAAAAATTTCTGTAACTTGAAAAACAACTTTGTTAGCAAGCAAATAACAAAAATTATAACAAACGGGAAAAAATTTAAAAAATACAGATGGTAAAAAAAGTTAAAGATTTTTATAAAAAAATTTTATAAAAAAAGAGATTTGGAACAACTAATATTGAAATTTAGTTAAGAGGTACCAAAAATAACAGTGGAAGAAAGTAGTTTTTAGAAGTAAAAATTTAAACTGGGGGAAGCGGGCGGATGAAAATATGAAGGGTGGAAAAAACCCGGAAAAGAGGTTTTTATGATTTTTTAATTCTTTTGAAACAAATTTGGGTTTCTGTTTTAAGAGCCCTTAATGAGAGTTTTTTAAAGAGGGAGACTTTAATGTACAGAAAGAAGGTATGATTTCTGTATACCAAAACCCGGTAAACCCCAAAAAACACATTAGAAGGGGGAAACCCATTTCCTTGTAAATTTATATAAAATAGGATCAACATGATAGCAAACAGATTAAAAGAAATACTCCCAAAGTAATTAGCGAAGTCGACCGGATTTATTCCAACAAAACATGGGAAACAATGTCGACTTATCTATAATGATCAATCCCGAACACACAAAAAAACCCCAAAAGTTATAAATCTAGATTTTTTAAAAACGTTTGCTCATTTAAATTGGAATTTTATGTTTAAATATTAAAACTTTGGTTGGGAAGGAAGGTAAGGATTATTTTTTTTAAAAAATATTAAATCAAAGTTTTGCCCAATGGGCAAAGCAACCTGGTTTTATATAGAAGAGGTGTCGTCAAGGGACCCCTGTCCCTACTTTTTGTACTATGTCAAAAATTTTTTATTTTTCAAAAAAAAAAAAACTTCCAAAAGTAAAAGGATACAAAATTCACAATTTGCAGTGACACTCAAATAATGAAAAGTGGAAAGAATATCTTTGAAAATCAACTCAAATTTTGAAAAGTTTGGTTTTTTAAATCTGGATTTTTATAAAAAAAAAGCAGTCAAAGGTTGGGGGGTAAAAAAAAAGCACATAAATAATGCAACACCTAAACATGATATGGAATCCCAAAGAATTCAAATCTGGAAAATTGGGTTTTTAATGACAATAGACATAAAAAAAGAAATACAAAAAAAAATTTGAGTAAAAGCATTTTTCAAAAACCGGGGAAAAGAAAATTTTCACCCTCTCAGAATCGCGTCTCAAATCGTAATCTTTTCCCAAAAAAACGCTTTCGGCTTTTTTTGCCAAACCCCCCGATCATATATAAAAGAACTACAAGCTAGTTTTTGGTTTTTTGTGGAACAAAACAAGACAAGATTTGCCGTAAAAAAACTGTTAAAGGATAAAAATGGGGACTAACCCGTTACTCATTTTACATCCTGAAACAACAGGGGGAAGACGAATTAAAAAATTAAAACAGATGGAAAAATTGTTGGGGCTAATTGCTGTTTTTTGAAAACATTGAAGAGTACTCTCCCAAAATATCTGTTTTTAAAAAAAAAAGAAATATGTTTTGGGAACAGTATTCCCTCCTATAACAATTTTTTTATAAAGTAAAACCCGAACCACTCAGGAAGTACTAGCCGAACCAATTCTCTATAATGATAACATTAGAATAGGAAATAAAACTGTTAAGTTTAAAGGGTGGCATGAAAAAAAAGTAAACAGAATTTCTGATTTAATAAAGAATAATGGAGAAATACTCACATTTAATGAATTCAGAACAAGATATAACATACAGATTAACTTTCTGTCATACATGATATGTATAGCATCATAAAGAATTATTTAAGAAAAGTTGGACTTACTATTCAAGATCGCATATGGCAGAGCACAACGCAGCCTTGAGAAAGATAGCTCTATATCAAAAGGCACCCAGATATATTATAAAACATTAATCAAAGATACTGGAAACCAAATGCATCACAAAATGGTCTGAAAATCTCAACCGAGACATACCTTGGAAACGTTGTTTCTCAAAGATTCAGCAGATTAAAGATATAAAGCTTAAATGGTTACAGATAAGAATAATACATAGAATAATAGGAACTAACGTGGTGTTGAAAGAAATAGGAGTTGTACAAAACCAAAACTGCAATTTCTGCAATAATGAGAAAGATACTATAGAGCATGTCTTCTGGAGATGCAAATACGTACATGAATTTGGAAAACACTGGAAAATCTTCTGAAAGAGAAATGTTCAAATGTAGATAATTTATATTTCACAGAAAGTATAGTACTATTTGGAACAGACTTTAACTTCAACGCCGATACTGTAGTTGATCTGATAATTCTTTTGGCTAAAAATTATATATACAGATGCAAGATAACAAAGTGCCAGATCCTCACTTCAGTATTCATAAAAATACTCAAGGCACGATATCAGATAGAAAGATACATAGCAACAGTGAAATCTGAACTTCAAAAACTCGAAAATAACTGGATTCATTATAAACCTTTATTTGAAGATTCACATGAGTGTTTGGTCTCTTACTAGTTTTAGTAAATGATCTGTGAGTGGGGAAGTTACAACTTTGAAAGTGAAAGGAATTGTCTACTATTTCAAATACACTGTATGTTGAGTGCTTATCTTGATTCCCACGAATATTACTGTCACTGTGATAACTACTAATTTTGAAGGATTTTAATTCTGTTAAGTGACAAATATGTCACATTTGAGGGGAGGTATGTCAGGGAAATAAGAGCTGGTTTTTATTTTATTTTTTTTATTTTTTTTTTTAAACTAGAATAGTTTACGCAGTATGGAGGTATTTGCCATAATATATGAGGCATACGTAGACGTCAGGGTCTCAGCAAGATGAATATGACTTGAGTATAAAAGAGCTAATGCATAGGTGTACATGTGTAACGTCGCTGGCGAGCTCTGGCCATGTGTCTGCAAATAATTTCATCGAGTGTACATGGCGGGAGCCTGTGGGGGAAGGGATGAGATGTGTGCAATGTGAATATTTGGGTGTGTGGATATAATACATGCTTGTGTCTGGGATGATGCTTACCTATAGATGGATTGGATGTCATGGAATATCCAATATTCAGCCTGTGGTTCCATTCTAATGTATTGATGTGACCCTTGCTGGCTGGTCCTGTTGCTGTTCTTGGGAACTTTTGACTTTTCTTTCGTCCAAGGATAGTATGGGAGGGATTTAGCCACCGGAGGATCGCATAGAGTTGCGCACGGAATATGTGTTATATTATTTGAAAACTGAAATAATCTCAGGAAATAGATATTTTGATTGCAACATAAATTACTTTCAACGAATTACTTTCAACGAGATTCTCGTTCCTGCATCATCTAGTACTTTTATATATAAATTTTGTGAGCAAGAAGAGCAGAAATTTTTCAATAGGCTGTTTAATTGTCATATTATTAAACACCGATTTTGGATGAATGTCCAGTAGTTGCTGACTGAAAAATATTCACATTGTCATGATTTTATGATTAACAAGGAACTTGTTTGATGTTAAGCAGAATGCACAGACAGACGCTTTTTTTGAATCCATCACTTTATTTGCAAAATTTTACATCTGCATATAAATGCCAATTGCACAATCACATGTACACACCTTTGTAATATTATGTGACAGATATTACTTAGAGCATTACATGGCAATTACAAAAATATGGAACTTGTGCAAGTTTAAACAAACTTGGTTTCTGTAAAATTCAGTTCTCGATTAGTTTGAACGTTAGAATTTAAAATATGTATTTTATCTGTAAACCACCACATTCAGCAAGATCTACTTCAGCTGTATTTTTTCAAAAATGGTTGAATACCTGTATATAATCAAGTTTGATTTGTGTTTGACATGAAAATGTCAATGGACCTCCCCTGTCCCTTACCCTCACCCCAAGCCCCCCCCCCCCCCCCCCCCCCCCCCTCGACCCTGGCCCCCTTTTCCTGTGTGTACAAGGATGTTTGATTGTTTAATGGCCTTTTTTTGTTGTGTGTCTGTGTGCGCCCCCCCCCCTTTTTTTTTTCTTTTTTTTTTGTGTTATGATATTCATTTGTAATGTATTGTTTGGAAAGGATTAATAAAAAAAAGGAAAAAAAAAAAGAAAAAAAAAGGAAAAAAACAACAACAAAAAACACACACAAAAAAAAATCTTGTTAAATATCTGATGATAGTATCACACTTTGCCTCCTCCATAAACATGCTGCACACACACACACACACACACACACACACACACACACACACACACACACACACACACACACACACACACACACATATATATATATACACACACACACTGACAGGATAAAAAAAAATATTAAAAAAAAACACACACACACCTGTATAAAGTGGCGCAAGACATACTGGATCTCTTTCTGGGCTGCCTTCTCTACCAGCGTCGTGTGGAAGTCGACAAACTGTGGGGTGCCCAGTTCTGCATACAGGACGACAACAGGCTCCTCACCGGACGCCCCAGCCTGGGCCAGGGTACACATGGTCAAACTTGTACACCGTCGAACTGGCACTGCCAGCACAGAAACATTACCCACTGACGAACAGAAAGAACTGATCCTATTTCACAGAGCCGGGCACTACCGTGTCTTGGGGCCTTCCTCTTGCTCTGTTTGTGAGGAAAATGAAAGCAGTGGGAAATCATGTCAGCTTTTTTCTTCTTGAGGAGAAGAATGTATTGGAAAGATTATGTCAGTTTTTTGGTTTTCTTGTGGAGAAGAAAGTAATGGAACAATCATGTCAGGTTTTTCTTCTTGAGGAAGAAGGTATTGGAAAGATCATGTCAGTTTTTTGGTTTTCTTGTGGAGAAGAAAGTAATGGAACAATCATGTCAGGTTTTTCTTCTTGAGGAGAAGAAGGTATGGGAAAGCTCGTGTTAGTTTTCTTCTTGAGGAGAAAAAAAGTACAGGAAAGATCGTGTCATTTTTCTTCTTCAGGAAAAAAAACGCAATTGGAAAGATCATGTCAGTTTTCTTCTTGAGGATAAGAAGGTAATGGAAAGATCATGTCGGTTTTCTTCTTGAGGATAAGATGGTAATGGAAAGATCATGTCAGATTTCTTTTTGAGGATAAGATGGTAATGGAAAGATCATGTCGGTTTTCTTCTTGAGGATAGATGGTAATGGAAAGATCATGTCAGCTGTTGTTGTTTTTTTGACTAGAAGAAAGTAATGCAAAGATCATGGTAGTTTTCTTCTTGAGGAGATTAAAGTAATGGAAAGATCATGGTAGTTTTCTTCTTGAGGAGAAGAAAGTAATTCAAAGATCATGATAGTTTTCTTCTTGAGGAGATTAAAGTAATGGAAAGATCATGATAGTTTTCTTCTGGAGGAGAAGAAAGTAATGGAAAGATCATGGTATTCTTCTTCTTGAAGAGATTAAAGTAATGGAAAGATCATGATAGTTTTCTTCTGGAGGAGAAGAAAAGTAATGGAAAGATCATGGTAGTTTTCTTCTTGAGGAGATTAAAGTAATGGAAGATCATGATAGTTTTCTTCTGGAGGAGAGAAAGTAATGGAAAGATCATGGTAGTTTTCTTCTTGAGGAGATTAAAGTAATGGAAAGATCGTGATAGTTTTCTTCTGGAGGAGAAGAAAGTAATGGAAAGATCATGGTAGTTTTCTTCTTGAGGAGATTAAAGTAATGGAAAGATCATGATAGTTTTCTTCTTGAGGAGATTGAAAGTAATGGAAAGATCATGATAGTTTTCTTCTGGAGGAGAAGAAAGTAATTCAAAGATCATGACAGTTTTCTTCTGGAGGAGAAAGTAATGGAAAGATCATGATAGTTTTCTTCTGGAGGAGAAGAAAGTAATGCAAAGATCATGACAGTTTTCTTCTTGAGGAGAAGAAAGTAATTCAAAGATCATGACAGTTTTCTTCTGGAGGAGAAGAAAGTAATTCAAAGATCATGACAGTTTTCTTCTGGAGGAGAAGGTAATGGAAAGATCATGATAGTTTTCTTCTGGAGGAGAAGAAAGTAATGCAAAGATCATGACAGTTTTCTTCTTGAGGAGAAGAAAGTAATTCAAAGATCATGACAGTTTTCTTCTTGAGGAGAAGAAAGTAATTCAAAGATCATGACAGTTTTCTTCTGGAGGAGAAGAAAGTAATGGAAAGATCGTCAGTTTTCCTCTAGACAATAAAGTAATGGAAAGATCATGTCAGTCTTCTTCTAGAGGAGAATAAAGTAATGGAAAGATCATGTCAGTTTTCTTCTTGAGGAGAGAACATAGTGGAAAGATCATGTCATTTCTCTTCTTGAGGAAAAGAACGCAGTGGAAAAATTATGTCAGTTTTCTTTTTGAGGAGAAGAAAGTAATGGACAGATCATGTCAGCTTTCTTCTTAAGGAAAAGAAAGAGGTGGAAGAATCGACAGACTCATCTCAGTTTTCTTTTTGAGAAGAAGAAAGGAGTGAAAAGATTAGAATCCTCTCAGTTTTCTTTTTTCCTGTCAGTGTTCTTTTTTTTTTGAGTCATGATTCCTGGTTTGTAAACTATCATGTAAAGGAGCTGCATCAAGCAGGAGTGGGAAGACAATGGTTTGGGCTGAAACAGATACACAGAGGGAGAAGAAAGCAGTGGACAGATAAAGAGAATCATACCAGTTTTGTTTTGTTTTTTTTCTTTTAGCCTCAATATTCCTGGTTTGTCATCTATCATTTAACAGGGCTATATTATACAGGAGTGGGAAGACGATGGTTTGGGCTGAAATAAACATACTGAGGGAGAAGAAAGCTGAGGACAGATTAAGAAAATCATATTGTTTTTTTTCTTCCTTTTATGTCATGATTCCTGGTTTCTTTTCTGTATGATAACAGGGCTATGTCTTACAGGAGTCTGACGTCAACGTCCAGAACAATGTTAATGATTTCCCTATGACACTTTTGTGCAAACAAATGTTCCAAAGCTATTTCGTGTAAGCTCTCATTTCACAACAGGTTCAAGACATGGTGAATTGCCATGCAGCATGCAACAGCAACAACACAACAAGCAAAAAAAAAAGAGAAATCCTTTACCGTTTCCTGCTTTTCCGTGTGCATTGCAGTTCCCTGATGTAATGTTTCAGTGCAGACAAATCCCATCCATCAACACAATGGATAACCACACCTCACGCATCACTCCCTAATCACAGTCAAACACCAGCGTCAGTGTAGTCAACATTCAACTCTCTTCACACAGCACAATAGTACAGAGTAAACAGTACTTGTACACTGGCCAGATGTCAGTCCACTTTAAAAACAAACAAAACTGGCCACAGAGGCCCATTTCATTGTGGTGCGTGGAGCATGGAATGCAAGAGTTCAAACAGTGCTCCAAATCCACAACTGATGGAGCTCAGCTAATTTTAACACAGCAAACAGCACGGCATTCCAGCGTACTGACTTTCTGAATCACAGTTCAAGTCAAACCTTGCTGATTGGAACTGGTTGTAGGCTTTTCATTCCACTCCCATAGGATTTCCAGTGATTGAACAACTGCGCCCTCCTCAAATCTCTGACCATGATTTACATGCCATGGACAACTGCGCCCTCCTCAAACCTCTGACCATGATTTACATGCCATGGACAGCTGCGCCCTCCTCAAACCTCTTACCATGATTTACATGCCATGGACAACTGCGCCCTCCTCAAACCTCTGACCATGATTTACACAGTGTTACATGCCATGGACAACTGTGCCCTCCTCAAACCTCTGACCATGATTTACATGCCATGGACAACTGCGCCTCCTCAAAACCTCTTACCATGATTTACATGCCATGGACAACTGCGCCCTCCTCAAACCTCTACCATGATTTACATGCCATGGACAACTGCGCCCTCCTCAAACCTCTGACCATGATTTACATGCCATGGACAACTGCGCCCTCCTCAAACCTCTTACCATGATTTACATGCCATGGACAACTGCGCCCTCCTCAAACCTCTGACCATGATTTACATGCCATGGACAACTGTGCCCTCCTCAAACCTCTGACCATGATTTACATGCCATGGACAACTGCGCCCTCCTCAAACCTCTGACAATGATTTACATGCCATGGACAACTGCGCCCTCCTCAAACCTCTTACCATGATTTACATGCCATGGACAACTGCGCCCTCCTCAAACCTCTGACCATGATTTACAACGCGTTACATGCCATGGACAACTGCGCCTTCCTCAAACCTCTGACCATGATTTACAACGCGTTACATGCCATGGACAACTGTGCCCTCCTCAAACCTCTGACCATGATTTACATGCCATGGACAACTGCGCCCTCCTCAAACCTCTGACCATGATTTACATGCCATGGACAACTGCGCCCTCCTCAAACCTCTACCATGATTTACAACGTGTTACATGCCATGGACAACTGCGCCCTCCTCAAACCTCTGACCATGATTTACATGCCATGGACAACTGCGCTCTCCTCAAACCTCTGACCATGATTTACAACGTGTTACATGCCATGGACAACAGTTCCCTCCTCAAACCTCTGACCATGATTTACAAACTGTTACATGCCATGGACAACTGTGCCCTCTCAAACCTCTGACCATGATTTACAACGTGTTACATGCCATGGACAACTGCGCCCTCCTCAAACCTCTGACCATGATTTACAACGTGTTACATGCCATGGACAACAGTTCCCTCCTCAAACCTCTGACCATGATTTACAAAGTGTTACATGCCATGGACAACAGTTCCCTCCTCAAACCTCTGACCATGATTTACAACGTGTTACATGCCATGGACAATAGTTCCCTCCTCAAACCTCTGACCATGATTTACAAAGTGTTACATGCCATGGACAACAGTTCCCTCCTCAAACCTCTGACCATGATTTACAAACTGTTACATGCCATGGACAACTGTGCCCTCTCAAACCTCTGACCATGATTTACAACGTGTTACATGCCATGGACAACTGCGCCCTCCTCAAACCTCTGACCATGATTTACAACGTGTTACATGCCATGGACAACTGTACCCTCCTCACACCTCTTACCATGATTTACAAGGTGTAACATGCCATGCGAAACATCATGAAAGTTTGCATCATTTTCAAAATATGAAGCAAATGCATGATGCAGAAACACAAAATGGTTGAGTATATGGCGTTCATATGCAGATGTGCCTGCCACTGCACTCCTTTGATTAATACATGCAGAAGCACCATCATAAATTGTAATAATCATGGGCAGCATTGTCTCAAAGGAAGTAGGATGAAAATCTGGATCAGAAACCCTGGAAATGGTAATGGACTCAAGATAATGAAGTCTCACAATTTCTTTTCGCGTTAGCGACTTTTTTCCCCTCAGATGTTTAAGTTTTTCCTCCTGCTGAAAGGCAGCTGAATTTTTGGAAAATCTGTAGGTGCAAGGAAAGTTCTCCAGCCGGGCCTTTGATTATCAAAGAACACAGTTAGATACACTTTATCTCAAAATATATACACAAAAATTTCCATTGGCACTAAAGAATTGATTCCACAATCTTAGCTGGCTAAACTGTATGTGGTATTGTTCTCAACAGTTTTGTTTGGCTCAGTCGATGTGTGGTAAACCTAAAAAGAAACATTTCAGTCTTTTTTCTTTTTCTAATTAAATGTGTTCAACTGTAGACAAAATCAGCATACCCTTTCCCAGCCAAAAGGACGTCCAACTGCTTGAGATCACATGTGACCTGACCTTTGACCTCAATGAAAGCAGCACACTCCTTGGGCACAGGCATCTCTTGAGCAATCTGTTCATACACAAAATAAAGCCAAAATGATAACAGCAGCAGCACTGAGCCGCAATAAAACATGACCTGTTGTGGCACCAACAATAGCCTAGGTGAATGTAACTGCAGACTGTTGTCTGTGCGTTGTGTGTGTGTGTGTGTGTGTGTGTGTGTGTGTGTGTGTGTGTGTGTGTGTGTGTGTGTGTGTGTGTGTGTGTGTGTGTGGTGTGTGTGTGTGTGTGCGTGTGTGTGCACACGCATGTGCATGCATGCGTGCTCACATTTTGTATGCATATGCCCACATGTGTGTATGCATACATGTGTGTGTATGTGTGTGTGGAAACCCATAACATCACTGTCATCATCCTCATCGATCAGCATTTAAAAAGGAAAGTCTCAAATTCTGCAGTCCTTCATGCCCTTTACTCCTGATGCCCTCAGTTTCGATTTCCTCTTCACGTCTACGCCCTTGGTGAGTTGCTGTCAAAGTCATCAGTATTGGCAAATTCATGTCATTGGATGGATGTGATGGTGCAATCTAGAAGCTCAAAGAAGAGTTCATTTGCTCCGCCACAAAGCAACTGTTGTAATGTAATGTATTGTAAAAGGATATCTATAGAGCGCTTTACCTCCGAAGAGCCCAAAGTGCATATTACAGAAACATGATAAAATACTAATTCTAACTCAAAGCACACAGAGACACACATACACCCACACACACACACACAACACATCACACACACACATACACACAAACACACACATACACATGCGCACGCACGCACGCATGCGCGCACACACACACCACACACACACAACACACACACACCACACACACACACACACACCACACACACACTACACACACACACACACACACATCACACACACACACACACACACACACACACACACACACACACACACACACACACACCACACCCACACACACACACACACCCCACACACACACACACACACACACACACGCGCGCATCACACACACGCGCGCATCACACACACACACACACACACACACACACACACACACACACACACACACACACACACACACACACACACACAACAACACACATCCAGTAGGGGCTTAGCCGCCCGAGTCCTGAAAATGTGTGATCAGGACAGGCACCACTGAAACACCACTGAGGTGACTCAGCAGCAGTGCAGTGTCTTCTCTGCTGGGTTACCCCATGACGACTTGATACTGACTGCTCCTATGGATAGCTGGCATGTGATGGGACAGCCAGGCAGTGGCTGTGGATGAGGAGCAAGAATGAGCAGCATGGGTGCAATACCACTGAAGTGCCATGGAGACAGAAAAGAAAAACAACCTTTCCTGTAAACTGCTTTCTACAAAGCCATGGTTATATACTTCTTATGCCATCCGGCTTCTATTCATCCCCATTGTGGTGATGATGGTGACACACAAGAGAAGAAGCAAGTCCACCAGGATGGGAGTTGTCAGAATCAGAAGGAAAAAAAAAGAAAAGAAAAAGAGTAAAAAGGGAGACAGAGTGAGATGTCAGAATCAGAAAAAAAAAAAAAATAAATAAAAAGGGGAAGACAAAGAATGAGACACACACATCAGACACCACACATCAAACACACCACTCCTCTAACCACTAAACTGGCCACCAACTGTGACCACACACACACACCCACAGCTTAAGTATGTAACTGTAGGAAGGTGACCACATCACTTTTTTTTAGTTATTCCAAGGAACTGTAACTATGTATACCATGACATCAACTGTTCCTAACTGGGCCCAAGAACTGCGACTATTGTATACCTGACATAAACTGTTCCTGACCTGACTAAAGAACTGTGACTATGAATACCCTGACATAAACTGTCCCTGACCTGACCAAAGAACTGTGACTATGAATACCCTGACATAAACTGTTCCTGACCTGACCAAAGAACTGTGACTATCTATACCATGACATCAACTGTCCCTGACCTGACCAAGGAACTGTGACTATGAATACCCTGACATAACCTGTTCCTGACTGGGCCAAAGAACTGTGACTATGTATACCATGACATAAAATGTTCCTGACCTGACCAAGGAACAGCGACATGTATACCATTATATCAACTGTTCCTGACCTGAACAAGGAACTGTGATATGTATACAATGACATCAACTGTTCCTGACCTGACCAAGGAACTGTGATATGTATACAATGACATCATCTGTTCCTGACCTGACCAAGGAACTGTGATATGTATACAATGACATCAACTGTTCCTGAACCTGAACAAGGAACTGTAATATGTATACAATGACATCAGCAGTTCCTGACCTGACCAAGGAACTGTGATATGTATACAATGACATCAGCTGTTCCTGACCTGACCAAGGACCTGTGATATGTATACAATGACATCAACTGTTCCTGACCTGACCAAGGAACTGTGATATGTATACAATGACATCAACTGTTCCTGACCTGACCAAGGAACTGTGACATGTATACCATGACATCAACTGTTCCTGACCTGACCAAGGACCTGTGATATCTATACAATGACATCAGCTGTTCCTGACCTGACCAAGGACCTGTGACTGTTCCTGACCTGACCAAGGACCTGTGATATGTATACAATGACATCAGCTGTTCCTGACCTGACCAAGGAACTGTGATATGTATACAATGACATCAACTGTTCCTGACCTGACCAAGGACCTGTGACTATGTATTATTTTATACCCTAATATAATCTTTTCCCGACTTAACCAGCATTCTTACTCAAAGTTTCTTACAGCGGTCACTGAAGGGGTATCTGGTACACTAATTTTCACTGGATGGATATCTCGTACATTTATTGTCACTGGAGGGATATCTATGACACAAATAGTCCTTGGAGGGATATTCAGTACACTAATTGTCACTGGAGGGATATATTAGTGCACTAATTATTATTGGAGGGATATATAGTGCACTGATTGTCATTGGAGGGATATATAGTGCACTAATTGTCATTGGAGGGATATATAGTGCACTAATTGTTATTGGGGGATATACAGTGCACTAATTGTCATTGGATGGATATATAGTGCACTAATTGTTATTGGAAGGATATTATAGTGCACTAATTGTTATTGGAGGGATATATAGTGCACTGATTGTCATTGGAGGGATATATTTCATTGGAGGGATATATAGTGCACTAATTGTCATTGGAGGGATATATAGTGCACTAATTGTTTTGGAGGGATATATAGTGCACTAATTGTTATTGGAGGGATATACGGTGCACTAATTGTCATTGGAGGGATATATAGTGCACTGATTGTCATTGGAGGGATATATAGTGCACTAATTGTCATTGGAGGGGGGAAAAGAAAAAGAAACACCCGAAGGTGCTGGGGAGGCCCCAGAGAAGCACTGTCTTCACCTGCCCTTAGAGCAGTCCTGTACCACCCCTGGAGGCCTGCGCTGTGTTGACGATGGGTACAGGCACGCGCAGGACACTCCATTAAGACATCAAGGGACATAACTGCTCCGAACAGAGGTAAATTAGACTACAGGATGCAGCTCATAACAGCCTCAAAGTAGCATCCCCATGGGTGTACCAGCCCGTATTTCATGACTGCAGAGCCCACCGGCGAAAAACACACCCCCCAGCTGCCGAGCACACCCCACAGACCCAACCACCCCTGCCCACGGACAGATGAAGACAGTGCCACTCCAGACACAGCCAAGCTTTCGCCATACGGTCTTATGTGCCCTCAAGAGACCGTAAGACCGTAATTGTCATTGGAGGGATATATAGTGCACTAATTGTTATTGGGGGGAATATACAGTGCACTAATTGTCATTGGAGGGATATATAGTGCACTAATTGTTATTGGAAGGATATATAGTGCACTAATTGTTATTGGAGGGATATATAGTGCACTAATTGTTACTGGAGCGATATCTAGTTACACCAATTGTCATTGGAGAGATATCTAGTACACTGATTATCATTGGAGCGATATCTAGTACACTAACTGTCATTGGAAGGATATATATGTATATATATATATATATATATATTATATATTATATATATATATATTATATTATATATATATATAATATATATATATATATACATATACAGGGCATGCTGAGGTGACCAACGTCAATGTCATCAATGTTATAAAGGCCCAGATGACCATGCAGAGCCCTTTCTGGACTGTCAATACCAAGCCAAAGTCCTGTCATTACAAATACACACACAACATCACATATATAATATAAAAAGAAAAAAATGGTGTGTTAACTAACCCATCTTAATTACAGTTGCATCACAGAGGAACATGACGTTGAAATCTTAACCTTGCAACTGTCTTTGCAGTAGAAACCCAAAGGTAATCGATAAAAATCACAGAGTCACAGAAACTCCACGCGTCTTTGAATGAATTCAATAGTAGCAATCTGTCTTAGTGTGAAGAAAAAGTCGAAGAGCTTTTGTTTCCCATCTTCTTTTAAAGTATGTAACAATCACGTTAAAACCTTTGCATAAACTAGGAAATTTTTCTTACATGGAAAGAGAAGTCTACTGGCTGAGAATACAGATTTTTCTTGGCACAGCCAGGTTACTGTGTGTTATCTACTGTGTGTGACAGTCACAAGAAACGAACACCCTGTTCTTAGCGAATATACACTCCATGGCCACACCCTAGCGACTGTGCAGTTAGCAAATTACCTAGGAGTCACCCTCCAAGCAAACATGGAATGGGACAAACACGTAGACAACATAGTGGCAAAGGCAGGATACACCCTAGGATTCCTCCGTCGAAACCTTAAGATACCCTCTGTTAGGCTCAGAGAGAAAGCATATCTTGTTTTTGTGCGACCGCTCCTGGAATATGCTTGCTCAGTCTGGGACCCTACTTTGAGGGTGACATAAACAAGATACAAGCCATACAAAGGAGAGCAGCCAGATTTGTCACCAACCGCTACCACAGAACAACAAGTGTGACACATATATTGGAAAGGCTGGGATGGCCATCTCTGCAGCGACGAAGACAGGCAGCACGACTCACCATGCTGTATAAAATACACCATGACCTGACTCGTGTCGATAAAGCCAAGCTGACACCTCTCCAGAGCGAAACCGCAGAGGACATAACCAGCAGTTCCAACGTATCTCGTCCCAGGGTGCCAACAGATACAGGCATTTCTCGTTCCTGCCACGCACCATTCGGGAATGGCCTCGTTAGGGGCCGCCAGCAAAAACTGTTTTGAGTCATATGTAGAGAGGGGTGGGGAAGAGGGAGGAGAGGGGGGGGGAGGTAATACATAAGATTTAGTCCTAAAGGCTCTGCCTGGCTCACCTGGGTCATTCTGGGGATTAACTCTGGGGGGGGGGGGGGGGGGGGGGGGGCCCAGGGGAGATGAAATGGCGGAGCAAATCTCTAGTAGAAAGTAAGGAAGGAAGGGAAGGGAGGGGGCAGGAAGGAGGAGAGGGAAAGAAAAGGGGAAATGAAAAAGGGAAAGTTTCACAAGGCAAAAATCTGGAGTTGATCCTGTGAGCGGGGATTCCCAAAAGCAAAAGACTGAGTGGGTGTCTTGGTGGCAGCAAGACTGGCTATATGTGTGGAGGGATCTTGTGAGAGGAGACCCCACTGAGGACTAGATGATGTGTCTTGGTGGCAGCAAGACTGGCTATGCTAATAAAAATTCTCTTCTTCTTTTTTTTAACACTGAACGCTGACCCGTGGGCCCCCTTCCTAATATAGCGACAAAAGAATCAGAATCTTGATTGTGGTCGCTCTACTGAAGAAGAAGAAGGTGATTCCATTAAGTACGATGGGCAACCTGAGTCAGCTGTCATAACCCCCTATCAACTTATTCTCCATCCCGAGTCACATCCAGGCCAAACATGCCCACATTTCCTTTCATGTACCACACACAACAGCTTTAGGAGAGCATTGATTAGCAGTCAGCAACAACCCAGCAAAAAAAAAGAAAAATCAATGTGTCACTCTAGCGTTTTCATATGAAGCTCAAAGCCAGCTGTTGCACAGAGGTGAAGCCTCAGGATGCTGAGCCAGCTGTGTGCCATACCTTTCACTTCTTGGTTGCTTCCCATCAAGAATGGGTCAGATTTTGACTGCGATAATGTGAGGTGGCTCTGAGTGAGCAAGTGAGTGAGTGAGTGAGCAGATCCGTTTGTGGGTCGGATGGATGGTTGTTGGGTGGGTGGTTTATGGCCCATGGGCAGGTGGTTGCATGGTGTGTGTGTGTGTGTGTGTGTGTGTGTGTGTGTGTGGTGTGTGTGTGTGTGTGTGTGTGTGTGCATGTGTGTGTTGCTTTTACGCATGCATTTGAGTTCAGATGAGTCTATGTGGAAAGCTCCTATTATGTGACTGTGCATCCATACAAAAAAGAACCGCTCCAGTTGTTCACTGAAAGACCTATTGACAACTCACACTCTCTTGCCATCATTTGCTGCTTTGATGTAGTTCTCATTACGGGAACTGTTCTTCTGTTTTCCTTGTGTCCTGTTCATGGCATTCTCAAAATGTGCGTATTTCATTTGCCTCTGTCACCATCAATATTTGAGTAGAGATGGGGGGTTTTCAGAATGATATAAGCACTACAACATTGAAATATTTCTTTATTCTGTTCAGAAAATCTTATTTAACCGCTACGCCTGAAATACATAAGATAAGATAAGATAATGTTGCTTATAGCCCAGCCCCGCAAAGGGCCACATCAGGGCTGTCACCACGTTAAAATCAACTCACCAGTCATTTTTTAAAATAAAAAAAAATAAAAACAAAACAAAAAACTTCACACATCTCTTTAAATGACATCGTCTAGAAACGCACCAGAAACTTCGTTAAAAATCTTTCTTCCGTAAAATCTTAAATCAGATGAAAAATGTTAATCTCTCTCAAAAACTCAAGGATCACGTCAGGAGTTGATCCTGTGAGCGGGGGGGATTCCTGAACAGGATCTTCATGGACTCCGCTGTAAAATGTTTGTGTCTCACATCGTGCAAGCCCCCAACACTCTAAAAGAACATGTTTCATTGTGAGTGGCGCATGACACGGAATGCACCACGGAGCTTCTTCTCTCTTTAAAAGGTACGAATGGGTAAAATACGAATGGCCGGTGTGCAGCCGGCACAGAACCGTTTCCTCTTTACGACCACCCGACGTAGATGGGGGAAGTCCTTAAGGTTTGGACGGATCTGAAAGAGTTTGTTATTCGTCTGTGTGTTCCAATCCGCCTGCCAGAGGTCTCTCACATAATTGTTATTTTGGGTTTCACATCTGAGCAGGGGATATAATGTTGGACAGTTTCTCTCTTGTGGCGTTCTTGGCTAAACGATCAACCATTTTCGTTCCCGCCGATGCCAACATGACCAGGAACCCAAGCAAGAGTAATGTTGTAACCGTCCGCTTTCAACTTGCTAAAAAGTTCAAAGAAATGTAAAAGTTCTGGATGCTGAAGGTTGCGGCCAGCTATGGCCTCCAAAGCTGACAGCGAATCTGACAGAACCAGAAAGTCCTCTTCCTAGATTGTGAGATTATCTTCAAAGCCAGAACCAGAGCAGTAAGTTCAGCAGAATAGACAGAAGCATCTGAATGTATATGTTCCAACAGTGTCTGAGAAGGAGCCCCAGGGCAGTAGCTGCACAGGCCACTCCATCTTCAGACTTGGAACCGTCAGTGAAAACTTTTTGATAGGATGAGAATTTGGAACAGGGGTCAGCATACAATGCCTTGTATGCCAGAGAGCTGGTAGACTCTTTGCGAAAAGCGGCAAGATCAAAACGAATCTCGGGTGTGAAAAAGGTCCACGGAGGCTGATCCGGAAACTTGGAAAAATCGGACACTACTCCTAGGTCTAGACCTGCATTCCGCACGTGAGGCTGCATACGAAGACCAAACGGCGGAATACATTTAGGGTTGTTTTCAAACTTACTTTGGAACGGAGGGTCAAAGACACAGTCATAGGCAGGGTTTTCTGGTTCTGAGAACAGTCTGATATAATAATTCAAAGACAGTTTCAGCCTGCGGTTGGACAGTGAAGGTTCACCTGCCTCTGCGTACAGGCTGTACACAGGGGTGGTGCGTAACGCTCCAAGACAGAGACGAAGCCCTTGATGGTGGATAGGGTCCAAGAGTTTGAGGTAAGACGATCTTGCAGAGCCGTACACAGCACAACCGTAGTCCAGTTTGGAACGGACCAAGGCTCTGTAGAGGTGCAGCAAAGTTTTCTTTTCAGCGCCCCAGTCAGTGTGCGCTACGACCCGCAGAATATTCAGTGCTTTCTGGCAAGCAGTTTTGAGGTTTTTGATGTGGCTGAGAAAGTTAAGTTTCTGGTCAAAAATAACCCCTAGAAATTTGGCCTCTTTGACAGCTGGAATGAGAGATTTCCCTACTTGAAGTTCAGGATCTGGAAAAAACTGACGGAAATTATGGAAGTGATACACTGTGTCTTTGTAGGAGAAAAGGTGAAACCGTTTTCATCCGCCCACTGATGGATTTTATCCACGCAAAGCTGGAGCCTGCACTGGACGCTCGGGTACAGGCTTCCAGTTGCGTAGACAGCAAAATCATCCACAAACAATGAGCAGTCTGAACCCTGCTGAACTGATTTAACAATGTTGTTGATCTTGATGCTAAAGAGGGCAGGAGACAGTATGCTCCCCTGTGGACACCCAACTCCTGCTCGTGAACATCAGAGAGAGTGGTGCCAACCCGGACCTGAAACTGTCGTTCTGCAAAAAAATTTTGTATGAAAAGTGGAAGATGACCTCGAAAACCAAGATCCTGGAGATCATGAAGTATCCCAGACTTCCAGGTGGTATCGTAGGCCTTCTCCAAGTCAAAGAAAATTGCCACTGCATGCTGTTTGTTCAGAAAGGCGTTCCGAAGTGTAGATTCCAGACGAATCAATATGGTCAACTGTAGTCCGATGTTTGCGGAAACCACACTGTTCTTTCGCCAAAAGGCCATCGGTTTCGAGTTTCCACATGAGCCTAGCATTGACCATTTTCTCCATCAATTTGCAGACACAGCTGGTCAAAGCTATGGGACGGTAGTTTGAGGGGTTTAGAAAGATCTTTTCCAGGTTTAGGAATGGGAATAATGAGGGCTTTTCGCCAAGAAGGTGGAAAGAAACCAGTAGTCCACACATGGTTGTATACATGTAGCAGTGTGTTCAGACCTTCTTGCGGAAGATGTTTCAACAGTTGATAATGGATTTCATCTATACCTGGAGAGGAATCGCTGCAAGAAAGTAAGGCAGATTTCAGTTCGTTTAACGTGAAAGGAAGATTGTAGTCTTCCATGTTGTCTGACGAAAAGTTGCAGGGTGATTTTTCTCTAAGGGCTTTGTTTTTGACAAAAGTGGCTGATTTGTTAGAAGAGGAGGAATTCTTTTCAATGGTTGAAGCAAGCAGATTAGCAAACTGCTTTTTTCTCCGTTATTAAAGAGTCCGAAAATTGAGATGGTTCACAGTGGACAGGTGTTCTTCCCTTTGATTTTCTTAATGATGTTCCACACTTTTTTCTTGGAAGTTTTCGATGTCAGGCTGGAGAGCAGAAGCTTCTCCAGGACCGACGTTTACTGATTTTAAAAGTGTGTCTCGATTTAGCACGGAGTTTCTGATGGGCTCGAGCGTTGGGACCCGAAGGTTGTTGTATACCCGACGCTGAGCCCGTTTTTCGAACTTTGGAAATTTGTTGGCAGTCTGAATCGAACCAGGGTGTTTTTGGCATTTGAAGTTTATCGGAAGACACTGGAATACAGGCTTTAGCACATTTGATCACAGTGTTAGTCAGAGATATCTGCTGGGTCCGGACTCTGAAGAAAATCAGTGTCCTGGAATTCCTAGAAATAGTGGCTGCAAAAAGATCCCAGTTTGCTTTCTTATAATTTAGATGTTGAGAGACAGAGACGTGTTCAGTTATTACGGGTTGTAAAAGGACAGGGAAATGGTCACTTCCGTGCAGATCGTCATGGACAGACCAACTCATAGTCCAGGACCAGCGAGGGGTCACAAATCGACAAATCTAAACACGAAAGTGAACCTGTGGAAGAGTGGAGGTAAGTTGCAGATCCATCGTTCAGACAACACAAATCCAAATCCGAAAGGACATCCTCAATTAGCAGACCTCTAGATGACGTACTGACACTACCCCAAGAGGATTGTGACCGTTAAAGTCACCCAACAGCAAAAAAAAAAGGTCGAAGAAGTTCTCCTATCAGACTGACAAGGTCCTGACGACAAACCGGGACAGAAGGTGGAAGATAAAGGGAACAGATTGTCACAGTCTTGTGAAGAGTGACTCTCGCAGCTACAGCCTGAAGGGAGGTAGACAGAGCGACAGGACTATACAGCAAAGTTTTGTGTATGAGAAGGGCAACACCGCCGACAGTCCCAACGTGGGGTGGTTGTGCAGGTTTTGAAAGAATATTAAAGCCAGGAAGAGTGAAGTCTTCTGGCTTTGAATTTGAGTTTCCTGAAGAGCCACGACGGAAGGTTTTATAGATTGACACAGAAGCTGCAGCTCCTCGAAGTTGGAATTTAGTCCACGGATATTCCAATGGAATACTGTACTATCCATGGTGCAGAGGGGGAAAAGGAGAGAGATCAGGTCATCTCCTCATCAACGTCTGCTTCTAAAGGTGTAAATTTATTTGAGAGTTGTACCGGACTGTTTGCACTTCAGACCTGCTGGCAGACTTGCCAACAGGTGAAGAAGGTCTGGATTTGGGAGACGGTGGAGGTTTCTTCCTCATCTCCACCATCTCCACACTGGGATGAACTCCCTTGCCCGCACGGGCACTGGACAGGGAGTTCGAGGCGGGAGTGCTGGTTTTTAAAACTGCCCAGCAGCAGATGTTGTAGGGCTGCTGGGCAGTCTGAGGGGTGGCAGATTTTTTGCCTCCACCAGGGGCATTCACTTTGGGTTGGGAGGTGGTGGACCTGCTTCCACCAGAGTTGACAATTCTTCCTTGCAAATGTCTTAGTAAAAATGAATTCATCAGTCTGGCAGCAGACTGACCGAGTGGGAACTGTGGGAACTGTCTTTACGGCCGAAGCATATGAAGAAGCTGTCGGCGTCTGACTGCCCACAACCTGTTTGCGGGCCTCAAAAAAGGAGATTTTTTTCTGTTTTGACTCTAGTCTTTGTATTGTGGACTCCTGAATCCAAAGAGGGCAGTTTCGTGAAGAGGAGGGATGGTCGCCACCGCAGTTCGCACAATGTGCCGGATCTTTACACGGCCCATCATGGGTTGCCTTGCAGCAAACACCGCACACCTCCTGCCCAGAACAGCGGGCTTCTGACATGGCCAAACCTCTGTCACCTGAAACACCTCAACGGGGACGGAACATACAGCTGAACTCGAACGTTCAGGTAACCAACTTGATGACCAGAGGCTGCACAGGGTTGCAGAATGTCAGAAAGAGGGTGTTGGTGGCCACTCTTTCTGCACCTTTTTTTACCGTCACCCTGCACACCTCCGTCACACCCTGGGACGCCAGTTCCGTCTTGATCTCTGCCTCCGAGACACCTGTTAAATCTCGGCATCGAATCACTCCTTTCGACGAGTTCAACTGTTTATGGGGAGTCACCCGGATCTCTCTATCCACGAGGTTTGTTGCCCTCAGCAGCTGTTCGGATTGTTTTTTGGATTTGCATTGAACGAGAAACGAGCCATTCCGCAACCTTTTGATGGACTGAGGGTCACCTGCTAAACCTTGAAAGCCCTTCTGTATGGCGAAAGGACTCAGAGCTGAAATGGGTCTTTTCCCGCTCCGTCCCTTCCATCACGAGCCAGGAAGCCCAGAAACCTGTCCTCTGTCTTACCTCTGTATCTGAATCGCTATCTGAATAAAGATCCCCTGAAATAGGGGATGCTGCCTTTCTCTTCTTTTTTGGGGGATGTTTTTAGAAAAAGCCATATTTATTTTATTATGTTTCATCTCTCCCTTACCCACCCACCTTGGAGTCCAACTAAGGGGCCAGGGCCAAGAAACCAATGTCTTGACCCCTTCCAGGCTTCAGGAGAGACATAAAGACAAAGAGAACGCTACTACCCCTATCCCCCTGATCATGCTCAACTCCCGGGAACAGAGAGTCGAGCACTGCAGGGTTCACTTGGGGCCCGCAGGGGAACTGCCTGTCTTGACCCAGCCCCAAGAAGGGGAGCCGATTAGTAAACCCGGGCCAAGTGTACTCCCTGTCTAGGAGAGGTCCGAGCCAAAGTGATGTGTTGAGAGCACTGGCCTCCTCAAGCACTGGCCCTCTCAATCACCAGGATCTCATCCCCCTCCGACACAGGTCGCACCGCACGGCCAACGCGGCGGATCTTAAGGAGACCACAGAGAGAAAAAGGAGTGTGGAAAAGAAGACTTGAAGGGGAGACGAAGATAGAAAAGGGCCAAATAAGAAAGGCAGAAAACAAGAAAAGGAGAAAGGCGGGTTACTCTTAGTCAGGATCCTCACCCTTAGCCTATCTGACATGGGAAGCCCTACCAGGGGCATCAACTCCTTACCACGTTATGCTCAGGCCAGGCAGCATCTCGACTTCACAGGCCTAGAAGCAGTTTGAAAAAAACAGCCTATCTCCAAGTATTGATGCCCCCGCCAGCAAAGCCTAAGGGATCACAGGACCACGCAAGCCCTCCGACCACGTCAAGGTTGCAACCCCGGAGGGGCCTGAAATACATAAGAACTATCATAATCCATGTATTTCAAAGACATTTATACTACATCATCTTGGAGTTTAGAACTGCAGTGGTTTCACATGCATGAATTTACCTTGTCCCACATAAATGAAAGAAATTGTGACAATACATTGTCCTACATAAATGAAAGAAATTGTGACAATACATTGTCCAACATAAATGAAAGAAACTGCGACAATACATTGTCCAACATAAATGAAAGAAATTGTGAAAATACATTGTCCCACATAAATGAAAGAAACTGCAATACATTGTCTCACATAAATGAAAGACTGTGACAATACACTGTCCCACATAAATGAAAGAAATTGTGACAATACACTGTCCCACATAAATGAAAGAAACTGTGACAATACATTGTCCCACATAAATGAAAGAAATTGTGGCAATACATTGTCCCACATAAATGAAAGAAAATGTGACAATACATTGTCCCACATAAATGAAAGAAATTGTGGCAATACATTGTCCCACATAAATGAAAGAAAATGTGACAATACACTGTCCCACATAAATGAAAGAAATTGTGGCAATACATTGTCCCATATAAATGAAAGAAATTGTGACAATACACTGTCCCACATAAATGAAAGAAATTGTGACAATACATTGTCCCACATAAATGAAAGAAATTGTGGCAATACATTGTCCCACATAATTACATTGTCCCACATAAATGAAAGACACTGTGACAATACATTGTCCCACATAATTACATTGTCCCACATAAATGAAAGAAATTGTGGCAATACATTGTCCCACATAATTACATTGTCCCACATAAATGAAAGAAATTGTGGCAATACATTGTCCCACATAATTACATTGTCCCATATAAATGAAAGAAACTGTGACAATACATTGTCCCACATAAATGAAAGAAATTGTGGCAATACATTGTCCCACATAAATGAAAGACTGTGACAATACACTGTCCCACATAAATGAAAGAAATTGTGGCAATACATTGTCCCACATAAATGAAAGAAATTGTGGCAATACATTGTCCCACATAAATGAAAGACACTGACAATACACTGTCCCACATAAATGAAAGAAATTGTGGCAATACATTGTCCCACATAATTACATTGTCCCACATAAATGAAAGAAATTGTGGCAATACATTGTCCCACATAATTACATTGTCCCACATAAATGAAAGAAATTGTGGCAATACATTGTCCCACATAAATGAAAGACTGTGACAATACACTGTCCCACATAAATGAAAGAAATTGTGGCAATACATTGTCCCACATAAATGAAAGAAATTGTGGCAATACATTGTCCCACATAAATGAAAGAAATTGTGGCAATACATTGTCCCACATAAATGAAAGAAATTGTGGCAATACATTGTCCCACATAATTACATTGTCCCACATAAATGAAAGAAATTGTGGCAATACATTGTCCCACATAAATGAAAGACACTGTGACAAGCTGAGGTGTGTCTGCTGACCTGCCCATTCCCATCAGGAATACCCTCCAGGCCTTCACTAGCAAGCAAACCTGTCCACAGCAGTCAAGGGGTTAATGCAGCACGATTCCTATATGGAATCCTACCTGTTGGTGTGTCTGCACAGCTGGGGAGAAAGCCCTGAGAGACAGCGTCAGCTTCAGCAGGTTCAGCTGTAAAGGACTGATGTGTTTGGAGGCCAGTGACAACCCCAGCATGTAGATGCTCTTGTCCGTCTCTGAGGCCAAAACACACAGATGACCATAAGACAGTTGAATTAAAAATGAAAAAGTGTCTCTATCACCAACAATTCAAAAATGCATTGTCCTTCGTCCAGTATGCAGCCCGGAAATACAACTGCTGTTAAGTCTGAAAATCAAATTTTGCAGGAGACCAAAAAAAAAAACGATTATTACTCACACAAGATATACTGCAGTGCAAGCTGAGTTATGGTACTTGTAAGTATTTTTTATTACAGCACGGTTATTTTTAGAATAATGTGATTGGGACTTGGCTAAGTTATGCCCCTTGGCCTGCTTTTATACTATACCAAAAAAATTTTTAATGCAAAAAATTTGAGTTACGGCTGTTGCATTTTGGGCGGTGAGTTGTTAAAGTCAAATACACATCCCAAGTATGATCTTGAACACACAACCCCCACCATTCACCCCTCACCTCCTACTCTAGCACACACAAGCAGAGATACAAACAAAGGATTCATCCTCTAAACCAAAAGTATTCTCGTCCGTGACAACACCCCCAACCAAAGAGGCTTGTGCCACTGAGGCACAGCCTATCACAGCCTCCAATATGTTCTGCACACACTTGCACTCATGTAGACCTTCATTCCTGAACCTTGACTCAGCACTCCATCCGGCTGAGGTAATCAGCCATCATCATCATCATTTTCATAGTCATCTATGTCATCATCCAGTGCCTCTCTTTCTTCTCTCTCAATCCTCATCAACATAAGAGGATCTATGGGCGCTGGTCCAGGAGGATGAGGCATAGGCGAAGGCCGAAAGCGGAAGTCATCTCGAAGATACGGCGGAGGGCGAAGTCCCGAGACCGGAGTGGGCAGAGGTCGCCTCGGAGAGAGTGACCCAGGAGGGGTTATCTCCTGTATTGTAGACATCACGGTGACTGGAGGACGAGTCCCACCAGAAGAAAACACGACCTGGGTAGTAGGGCCAGTCGTCGCCTGAGTCATGGGGCTCCCCATGCCTGGTAGGATTCCTACACCACGAGTCTGAGAACGTGTGATCCGGCGCTCGTCGTCTACGTGTTCCATAACTGACAGTATAACTCACTAGACACGAAGTCACCGAATCACTAAGTGATACACAGAATTTGCACAACCACGCAGAACCCTGACGAACGAAATCCCACGAAGGTTCCAACGTGCGTGTCCACTTCGCAGTTAGTATCACAATCGACTACTTCGAGGGTCAAAGTATTTGAACTCACCACAAGCCAATAGTATAAGACGATACCAAATGGATATAAATTCAAGATTCTGTAAGTAGTCACTAGGATGAAAAGAACTATCACCAATTTCCAAAGGGAAAAATGCACTATCTTAAACCAGTGAGTCATGTAGGGTAACACCAGCACGATGGTTAACCCACCCTCACCGAGAATGACAACACTCACTGAAAGATACTGAATTAGAAATGACGACGGTTTGATGTCCGTCAAACACGCATGGACAACCCTAACAAAACACGAGGAAGTGCTTTTATCCAACGAACCAAGAGTGGTCCAACAACAATATCTCCTTCAAAGTCCAAGTTCCTACAAGATAGAACCACAAAAATTCAAAGTCCAAGAATGGGAACCGAAACTGAGTAAGCTCACAACGTATCAGCAACTCCCATCCGCTAAAGTGCAGCTGTAATCCCACGAGAAGGAAATACGGAGTAGTAACGTTCCACAAATGTAACTATGACTAAGGGTAGTCAATAACTGTACCAAATTCCCAACACAGGGAAGGAGAAATGACAAAGTCCTACGTGCGACTTTTTGACTAAGTGTAGTCACCACCAACAAATCTCCAACCGCAGGTTACAGTCTAAGGGATGTCTCACAAGACAAGAGTAGTTTGAACAACAAAGTCAACAATGTATGACTTTATGACTAAGTGTAGTCAACACCAACAAATCACCAACCGTAGGTTACAGTCTAAGGTATGTCTCACAAGACAAAAGAGTAGTTTGAGCAACAAAGTAAGACCGAGTTTCGCGCAAACACGGTATCGGGACTAAGTGTCAAAGTTTGCCTTGTAAACAAAGCACCAAATGCTTGGCAAACCTGCCTACACTTACCTTACTAACACAGTCGGCGTCTTGGGTACAGGCAAATGCAGACCAAAATCCTAAATCAGTACAAGCACTGATATCGATGACTCTGCACAAGCAAGACCTATTAATCTAGAGTTCAAAACCCCCTTCTTTCTCCACCCAAGTACCTATTCTAACTAAGGTAATGAGAAACGGAGAACGGAATTCTAGAAACAATAGCGGCGGTACTAGACAAAACAAAACAAACGCGGAGACGAACGCGGAACGGAAGCGCCGAAGGTCCGACCACGGAGCACAGAACTCACCTGCCGACAGCACCCCAAAACCGGTCCGCTCCAATGGGTTCTCTACTACCTCTAGAACCCACCCAACCAACCACCCGTCAAATACACTTAAGAGAGATAGACAGATCACTCAAGGGTCGGGCGGTAGTGAGTTCAGAGTGTCGCTTTTATACTACCACATACACACTCCTGTTACCCCGCATCTCCACCATAATTGTCACGTGTGAGTACACCTGACAGGGGGGGGGTTCTTAAACAGGTAATGTGCAGCGGCAGAAACGGAGCGATCACTCAATCCCTCACACCACCAGACCACAAGAGATAGAGGTTTCAACAATATTTTTATTTCACATTACAACCTTTCACTCACACTAGCACTCCAGATGGGGTATGGGTCATAACAAAGAAGAGGAAAAACAGCCGAGAGAGGAAAAGAAAGAAAGAAAAAAAAACAATGGGGCATAGAAGAGAAAAAGCACTATTCAGAACTAACTGACCTAGGGGACAAAGTAAATTAAATAGACCACAAAAACCCGCCAATATCCTGGGATCCGCTACCGTCCCAACCTAACCCACTAAACCGCTACAAAGACATTCACATAACAGAAGAAAGACAGTACTAGAAACAATAATACATCAAACAGGACCTAGTCAGGGTTAAACGAAACTATAAGAAAAAAAAAACGAATCAGTGACCGGCTTCAGGCCCACACACCCACACGCCAAACCCACACCCACACCACACACGACTTAAGACTCAACTTCTTATCCTGTGCCCGAGGAGGTTCACCGTGGGAGGTGGATCCTAAGAAGGGCGAAGCCCGCAGTGGGCTGGTCTTCCAGTCCGAGGCGAAGATGTCCCAGTGAAGGGTGAAGCACACCTTCAACAGTCCTCAGTGCAGGCAGTGGGATGGTCTTCCAGTCCGAGGTGAAGGTGTCCCAGTGAAGGGTGAGGCGCACCTTCAACAGTCCTCAATGCAGCGACTGGTGCCTGGATACCGGATGGCGTCTGCCAGGTCCCGGGATGCTGGTCCTTCAGCCAGTCCAAGACCGGAGCTGCCAGAAACAAATGGCAATTTTTTCCCGCCCTACGGCGGAGATCAGTCTCCAGATGAGAAGTCATCTTTTTATCGTCTTTGTCAGTGTGTGGCAACAGTGGGTCCGGCAGTGTGTCAGTGTGAAGGGTCACAGTGCCGTAAAAAGGTCAACAATGTCTTCATCACTTTAAAAGGGTAAAGAAACTATAATAACTTCTTTCACTTTTCCCTTTGCTTTTAACCTGTACTCATGGCATTCTTTGCATCCTGTACCTATGACATACCCTGCATCCTGTACCCATGGCATACCCTGCATCCTGTACCCATGGCATACCCTGTACCCATGGCATACCCTGCATCCTGTACCCATGGCATACCCTGCATCCTGTACCCATGGCATACCCTGCATCCTGTACCCATGGCATACCCTGTACCCATGGCATACCCTGCATCCTGTACCCATGGCATACCCTGTACTAAGGATAACTTCCTTAGTCAAAATCTCAATAAATAAAACCAACTAAAATCCATCCATACGTCTGTCACACAAACATATAGGACAAGGACACAACGAGAACGGAACCATATGCGGGGCGATACGGCCGGAATTCCACACTCCGTGGTCTAAGTGTCAAGCCGTTCGAACGCTCATGCATTCCACGATCCGTCTCGTACCTACGAAACAACAAGGAAAATAAAACTAACACTTACGATATCCTTCCGGCCCACATCACATATTAAGCAATACAAGCATTGACTCGACCTGTATACTCAGAAAACAACAAATACAGCTTCTATTGACTAAAATGGTAGTTAGAGACTTTCAACTTAGTCCAAAGTAACCGAATACCTAGCCACTAAGGACCGAAACGCAATTAAAGAAAATGCGTTCCTACAATTCCACCACATAATGCATATCTCGATACCACTTCCAAACAGGCACGCCCTCTTTGGAGCAGTTACACACAAAAAAGGTGTGTCCAGCCAACAGCATATTAAGGCAGAAGAAAAACCGCAATCACTGAGAGGTTAGAAAACCAAAATAACCAAGACACTGTCTAAGACAGACCATATAGTTACCAAAATGGCGGGTGGGCGAGGTAAGAAAACGGTCCGCTCCCCAATCCGATGAAGGATGGCAGCCGAAAACCGTGACGGTCCCCAATGAAGTGGACTCCAGGTCAGGGATGACCTAAGGTGCTTCTTCCAGCTGGCAGGGATAGGGATCCCAGAGGTTACAAGCGGAATTCTTTCCTTCCCACCGAAGGGTGAAAGACAGTTCCACGCAACCCACGTCGAAGTGGATTCAAACAGGAAGGCTCCAGCTGGCAGAGATAGAGATCTCTCCGACTCCAAAGTTCGTAAGCGAGTGCCACACCACTCGCCTAACCAAGATGGCAATCAGTAACAAAACAGCTCAGCTGTGTCACCTGACATCAGCTGAGGAATCACGTGGGAAACGATAAAATAGAAAAAGAAAGCCTTAAAAGAAAAAATGAAGATAAGTATTGGAGGATGGGAGCAAAATGCACGGACGTAGCTCACCCGGGATGACACAAATAACCCATAGGTCAACACCCGGCCAATGTAGTGAAGATGTCACTGGCAACACTCCACTTTATATCAGGTTTGGGAAGAAAGGATTCATCCTCTAAACCAAAAGTATTCTCGTCCGTGACACCAATTACTTCCCACCATCCTCCTCTCGTCAACCACTCAACCAACTCCACCAACAGACAAATCCTGTGATAAACCTCTGAAAAACACTTTGCGAGTGTATTTCATAAAGACTTTTTGTTTCATGTGTATGTGTGTGTGTGAGGAGATGGAGTGGGGGGGGGGGGGGGGCAGGGGGGGATGGGGGAGGGAAGTGTTTTTTCGGTAGATATTCGAAGTTGAGGTAAACCCAATTTCTGGTTCGCCATATGATAATGCTGTTCAGACTAATTAATCCCCTCCTGTTAACCCAAATGTGAAGTTATCTTTCGCCAGGTACTGTGTGCCCTATGTTTTGAGTCTAACCCGAATGTGAAGTTATCTTTTGCCAGGTACTGTGTGCCTGCCCTATGTTTTGAATCTTTTTTTTTTCTTTTTTGTTGGTTTGTTTGTTTGTTTGGTTTTTTTTTTAATGGTGTTTATGAGGAGGAGAGAGAGAAGAGAGGAGAGGAGAGAGAGAGAGAGAGAGAGAGAGAGAGAGAGAGAGAGAGAGAGAGAGAGAGAGAGAGAGAGAGATTTTCGATTTCCAGTACAGTTAAGATGTAATTTGCTTTATTGTTACAATTTTCGATTTTATTATGTTACTTACAAATGTTAATTGTTTCCCTGTTAATTTTCTTTATAACTTTTATGTCTTTCAGATGTTATTTTGTATTATATTCGTTATCTCATTAATTTATTAAGATTTTTCTTTTTAAAATGTCAGTACAACACTATGTTAATCTGACAGTAATGGTTCAGTCGCATCA